>JAECUM010038718.1:0-52861 GCA_016617855.1 Megalonaias nervosa | reverse complement strand
TTTGAACATGAGCAATGTCGGCGTTTGTTGACAACAACGACCTGAAACTACTGTTTAAGTCAAAGTTGAACGAAGTACTGTGTTACACTTTCGAGTCAAGCAGATCAAATGGACTATATAATTGGCAGCAGAGGAATGCTAGAGGTTTTTTTTTTTTTTCTTTTTCAAATCACGATACGTGCATTGCCTCAGATCATCGTGTTGTGTGCAGTACAATTACTTGTGCGGCTAACAATTATTCCTCATTTTCACACATTGCAATCTCCATCCTGATCTAAATGTGGAACTGCAAAACTTGGTCCTATCAGCTTAAAGAAAACAAAACTATTAAAAGCAGATCGTGAAACGAATCCCCAATAGTCCCAACAGAACATTCATTTTGTAATGTCTCTAATGAAGAATGTAGTTCTCGGGGCTTCCCTTCGAAATAGTTTAATCTTCACACAAAACTTTATTGGTCGCCTGAAGTTAGGAAAGCTCGCAATAAAGCTCGATACTTTCGGAAAATGTGAATAGAAAATAGAATGCCGCGAGGAATATAAAACTGCAAAAGGGGAATTTAGAAAAACGGGCTCATGAAGAATTAATTTACAAAGACTTAGATGAAGCGACTGAATTCGATGTTTGGCCTTTTTGGAAGCTTTACAACAGACGAAGTAACAAGGGCAAATATTCAAATTGTTGTTTTCAGTTAAAACATGGCGAATTAGCGTCTGCTCCGGATGAAATAACTCGGTACTCAGTCTACATATATATTTGTAAATCATTAACAAACAGGCGGGCTCTGTACTGATGAACCTATCTTTAAAACAAAATTTATTAGTCAAGAAATAGCTTAAGTTTTATGACAGCCAAAACTTTGGAAAGCCACTGGCAATGATGGTATTCAAAATGAACATTTATGTTACGGGCGGGAAGAAGATCACATACTTAATCACCATGCTTTTTAACGGAATAATAGACTAGTGTTACATTCCTTACGACTGGAAATTAGGGTTAATTGTGCCCATATTTAAAGGTAGAGGGAAATCGAAACCTGACCCTGACAATTATAGATCTTTTTCTCGTTTGCTGCATTATACAAAGTATTTGAAAAGTTCGTATTTGATAGAGTGACTAAATGGTGCAATAACACTATATTAACTTATACCGAAAATGGAACTGAAAAATATAACAGCATCCTTCAATTTACACGTAGCTATTTTTCCCACTTCGAGCTAGAATCAAAAGTGTCTGCTGTCTTAGATATTTGAAAGGCATTTGACATTGGATCACACTGGACTCTCCCTAAAACTCCGAAAACTGGGGAATAAAAGGAAAGATTCTACATGTGAGAAAGGAATTGTCCCCAAATATATAAAGCAATGTCCTGATGAATAAATCCAATAGAACGGGCATCCGGCAGAGAAGTGTTTTATCAACATGATTATAGATTGTGTTCATTAATAGCCTTCTACACGAATTAAAGGAGTCCAAATTAGGTCTACTTGTTGGGTCGATTCCATCTGGAACTCCAGCGCAAGTCGATTATATAACTCTGCTTGCAAAAGATGTTGGGTATATGTAACATATACTCCCTAAAATGGAACTTCGCCATCCACGTTAGCAACTCTGTGTATTAGCTTTGAATCCGAATAGACAAACAACATGAGAGACGTTTAAGTGGAAAATAGTCAATCATACTATACATAATTCATATGAAACCGAGCACGTTGTAATTCCTGTTAGCTCCAATATGAAATGTTTGATAAAAGGAGACTGAATGTCTTTGACTTACTGACATATTTGTTCATTGGATGAGATTTCACTCGTTTAAAAGGTGTATTGTTTCTTTCCATGAAATTTACAACAGCATCACATACAAAAAGATGAAATGTTTGTACCTCAAACAGAAAGTAACTTAATGTTCTGAAACGACAGTTGCCGTCCTCTCTCATTGTCGTTATCTTGATCGTTGTTGCCTAGTTTCATTGTACGGGAAACACCCATTTTCTTATGATTGTTTTTATCCGTCTGATGAAATATTTTGATTTATCACTGCAATTTGATGTCCACATGCAGAAAAGTAATTGTACTGGGTGTACGTGTGCTGCCTGCATATATTATACGGTCTTGTTCAACCATATATTCAAGTTCTTATTCAACCTTTCTTTTCTTAAAGGGAAGTTTGTTTTCTGGAATGCTCTTGGCCGTTATATCTGCTATCATGGAGGATATATTTTGGTCACCATTCCTTCGTTTCTGTTTGTATTGTTTAAACCTATTCCCGATGCGGGAGGTCGCGGGTTCGAACCCTGGTAAAGTCATACCAAAGACTTGCAATAATGGTACCAACAGCTGCCTCCCTGGGCTCTCAGCATTAAGTGGTTAGGGTTAGGACTGGTCGGCCTGGTGTCAGGATAATGCGACTGGGTCGGACATCTTGCTACAGGTCTGCGGCATGATGAGCCCAGTGCAAGTCATCACTATAAATTGCCACACTGCAGACATCGTAGCGATATGACTGGAAAATTGTCAAAGCGACGTTAAAAATCCAACCATGAAGACCTCGCTATTTATCGTTGTATCATGGGATTTCTTCTGTTTTTCTCCGTTAGACATGATAATGTCTAAAACAATTTCCCTGTTAAACGATAACTGTGTGAAGGCGTCGCATCTTTCGTTAAAAGTGATATCGTCCGACTCGTTCTCAGAAAATATCAAGGTCAATAGGTAGAAGCACCTGTCTGCCATAAACAAAGGAAAAACGACGTTTTCTTTGTAGAGACATGGGCGGCTGTTTTATAGGCAACCTAAATAGGTGTCACTAGCTTATCCCAGTTATTGGATTGGTCATTTACATACGACGAGATCATGCCACACAATGTTTTGTTGTATCTTGCGTTTGACCTCTGGGTTGGGGATAGTAAGTGGATGCAGTTTGGTGATCAAGTCCCATCTGATGCAAAATAAATCATTTAGTTTGTTACATAATCCCCTTCCCTGGTCCATAATGAGAATATCTGGGGCGCCATAGGTGCAAATGAATTTTATCCACACTGTAATTGCAAATTTATTTGGAATTCCCTCAGTTTCTACATATTTGGTCCAATAGTTCGTGAAAACTAGGCTGTATTTGTTAATTGAAAATATATTGTAAGATAGGAAAATGAATGCGACCAAAGGGACTTGAACTTTATTTTATTGATTAAACTTTCATGTTAATGCAATATTTTCTGCCTTGTTTGATTCAAACATGCCCCTTTTATTGATCTACTTCACCACTATGATTTGATGATAACTAGAGATGTCTAAAACTCGAGTGTCCTAATGAGAGTATATTTTGAAGAAATAAATCAGGTGTGATTGAGAGCATGTGTGAACGTGGTCATTATGGGAACTGACATTTCAACTTGAAGTACACTAGATTATCTCGATTTATTTGATTAATGTTTCAAGTAGGATCACATGAGTATAACAGCTCCATCATCTTCTCTTCGTAACATTTGATTAAGCTCTGAAATGAAAGTGTATTTTGTCTTTAACCTTACTTTAACATAATGTATTAGGTGTAGCGGTATACGGGAGAAATAGCAACGCTACGTCTCCGTGGGTTCTTGTACTTTACTCAAACTTGATGATGACTAAATGAATCACCATGAAGATGAAGTCCATGAAGATGAAGACCATAAAGATGAAGTCCATAAAGATGAAGACCAGCGCCGTCCTTGAGAGTCGTTGGAGGAGTGAACAGGAATCTTGTTAATGTAATCGGCGGTTGCGTGTTAGGCACGTGCAATGCAAGCAACTCACATACTACTCACTCACCATGCGTACCACAGAACAACATGCATATGGACCCTGGACATCACTGTACTAAATCTGTAACACCAAAATACTAAACGCACACAAACAATAACAAACAGTGGTTTACAATAATTAAACATATGAAGATTGTAATGACCCCTATCTGTCGCTTCTAATGACCTAGCAATGTATATTCCAGTTAGATGAAATGCCCTCGATGAAACTGGAATTGGTTTGAGAGGTTTCTTGACTTTTTGAAGCGGTACCTTTCTCTGACATTCAACACTGCGACTCACCTATTCCTTTACGTCACTGAATAAACCTTTTCAATAATACCGTTGTCGGATCTATTTTCCACTTGTAAATCACAAGACCAAATTAACCTGAATTTGTGTGCAAAAACAGTTTTACTGCATACTTATTCATTTTAATGCTGTTCACACTCATTGTTGTGATTTGTCAAATGTGTGTTAGAGAACAGTCGTCATAGTTTTCATTTAATTTCGTTTCATTTATGAAATAGTAGTGTGTGAGTGAACTCGTGTTTAACGTCCTACCAATAAAGAAAGGTTTTACGGAGACAGGAACCTCAGTTTAAAGTCTTATCCGAAAAACTGGCGGAGTACGGAGTAAGCCTACGTAGTAAACAAATAATCACAGCGTGACCCCAAATGTAAGGCGAGGCAAAATGACAACATTTCTTTTTGAAAAATATATTCAACTGTTTACATCATATTTGTTTAAAACAGTGTGACGCTTGAAGGGTTCGAACCAGTTACCGTTTATATGACAATCCCGAATCCTATCCACTGCGCCACAGGGACCTTTTTGTTTAGCATATTGAAAAGTAACGATTATATATCTTCTGTTCGTTTACAGTTGTACTATTAGAAATATTATGGATATCTAACAAATATCAGACTGGTTTAGATTTCATTTGACAAACAATTAATTAAAAAATATTCCCGACATCAGAACGTGCATCTTTACCAAACATACATGCAACGTTTCGCCTAAAATGCAACCAAATTTGTTTTTAAATTTGAAATAAATTCTGAATCGCAATATTACATTCAAATAAAATAAAATCGTGAAAATTAACAAAAGACTGGTTAACCCCAATAATAGAGTGCCCGACTTGTGATCCAAAGGTTGGAGTTATTTTCCAATATTGACCATTTTTTTCCTCCACATAATAATGATGTTTAGATGCTATTGAATATTTATCGGGGAGAAAAGTGACGTCAGCGGAAAGAAAGTGTGCCTTATATACAGATACCATCACCCTAAATCACTCGAAAGATAACTTTGAATCTATGAAAGCTATTACAGTATTCTTGTTACATCAGTAACAGATACTGTTAAAGCTTCAATACCAGCTTTTTTGTCCCTGTCCACACTTGTTTAAAAGGTGCAGTATTGTGATTTTTTTCTCATGCAATGAAGTTCTTCGTTATCATTTTAGACAGTTTTAAAAAGAAATTTTCAAATTGTAGCCATGATCAAATTCTTGTGAAAACTATTAACACATATTTAGTACCTCCCTTTTATTGATTTTTGAATGTATTAACAATGGTATTATTAAAACTGTCGATTTGCCTATGTTCAAACCATTACATAGCCTCAATAGGTCAATATTTTAAATTCTTTAGATCTAACAAAAATATCCGGGTGGATAGATAGATTGAAGTTTTACGGTCAATCGACAAAATTTTGGTAAAAAATCTGCGACAAAACTTTTCGGTTCTTCCGGACATCGAATTCATAGTGTTCCAATCCAGATGCTAGCACCTAAACCATTGCGCCACAGCAACCGATTCAAACATGAAGACATGTACTTTTAAAAAGCTGGGTAAACAGAGCCGATGTCTATAACTTCATAATGTGCTTATGTACCTGGGCCGCTAATCCAACGACTGCACTTTCGGACAGATTAACGGAAAAAAATGTAATGTAAACCTCCAACGTCGTAAGTACTCCATATTAAGTAAATCTCGGGTGTTTTATTCCTTGCACCTTTTTCTCTCGTGCAAATTGGTTTGTTTTACATATATTCCTGCCTATATGTCACAGGAGCATCGTTTTTAAATTTAAAATAATAACAATGTTATGAGAATGTATTACAATAAAGAACAGCAGCAAAATTTACATACTTTTCCTTAAAACTCTTTTTTTTCAGCGCCGTAATAAACACGAGGTTCCTTTCCACAAGTACAAATAATTCAAATATACTACCGAGAGTGTTTTGCTGTAAATATTCCATGTGTTAACGTTCAACTATAAATATTTCTTGAGTACAGTGCAAACAAAGGCTTATTAAGCACAAAACCCACAATGCATGGGCACTGCATAGCCGTACGACTGTTTCAAATATTATTTAATTACAGATGATTAATACCCCTCTTTGAACAACGAGAATGTCTCGCTTTGATGCATTTGTCAACTTTTCGAAATGAGGCAAGCCATCGTGTAATGACATATCTGTCCCTTTCACTAACATGTTGACAAGTTAGCGGCATGAGAACGCTTTTCAATATCAGGACAGGTTTTCACGAAGAGATGTCATTTGTGCAACGTTGAATCACGTTCCGGGACACATTTTCAACTGGGTACAAATTCTTTGTAATACCGGAGTATTCAAGGCACAACCTTTCCTTAGCGGTCATTGATAAATTCTAGGCACGGTTGAACGTGCAGTTGGGCGCGCTTATGACCAACAACATCGACCGCGCAGAACATCTTTTGTATGTGGAGTTGGCGATAGAATTCCTTCCCAACAACCAAGTTTGATCAAGACTCGTGAGTTTAATGCGCGTTCGCCACTGAGCAGTGCTAGCTTTATCACCGCTTTGGACCATTCCTAGCACCCGTTTCGGTGACGCTCACTGCCATAAAGCACTCCCGTTCGCTCTGGATGATTATTATCGCTAAAACAAACTCCAGATCTATGGGCACAACGGAGCTGCGGTCAGGTATTTAACCTTGCTGGTCGTAGAGAACCCTACTGATCAGGTGGTGGCAACTTTTAGGTTTCCAGAGCACCTGGAAGGATTGCTAAAGCTCATAGACCTCCTGAAATATCTCTGCGATTGATGCAAACTCGCTATAGTTTGCTACAGTCAACAAAGGTACTGAAAATTTCATACTAGAATCAGATTAGCAGAACCAAGTTCCCACAAATCCAGACAAATATATGGCTTTAGAAGCACTCTCTCTCTCTCTCTCTCTCTCTCTCTCTCTCTCTCTCTCTCTCTCTCTCAGAGGTGGTCTGAGATTAAGCGGTTACCTTTTGTGTCAGCCTTACACAGCGAAATAATGCGATTCACGGGATAGAAATGTGCTGCCACCTGCCAGACATGTCTTTTGTGCCCATTGGGATTGATGGGTAGGTCTCGACGCGATGGTTGGCATTTAGCTGCTTGAAGCGCTTGTTGTCTGTGTTGACCTCGCATAGGCAAGAGTTCTAGACCAGAATGGGAATGGTTGTTCTGACGTTTGATATGCACCGTCCTGACTCAATGTGGACACCAACGTTGCCCTGGATCTGAATATAAGTGTGAGGAAGGCACCATTCCATTAATCAAACGTGCGCTCACCACATCACATTTCCCAGGGCGGTGGAAACCGAGAGAGGTTTTGATTGGGACAAACGAACTTGTAAATTGTAGACTAAGTTTGGTTTGACCACCTTTGTGTTTTTCTAATGATTCATTGAACATCCAGAGGAATGCAATGAGCAATAATCCGCCTGGGCTAAAACCAGAGCTGTCCCAAAGCGTGGACGATCAGATGACGCAATGGCAATGGCCCATGTAAAAGCGGGTTTATCTGCCAGTCGAGTGGCTGCCTTTGCTAACTGTTCTTTATAGTGGCAATAACTCTAAACTCTGGATCGAGACTATCTTGGTAATCTAGCTAACCAACTAAAACAGACCAAGAAAAACAACTCCGTTACGATCTCGGTACCGCTCGGATTGTTCAAGCAATGTCTCCTGGAAGTGCTTTGTTTCCCGGTGTGTGAGGATCATTCAGGGTCCGCTATAATCGTTTAAGTGTCTCCACTGGCAGCCGTCTTCTCGTTTTGCATCATGTCTACATATTCATAACATTTAGTCTTTTCTGTCTTGTGTTCCGATCTATTTGGCAGACAAATGGGGTACGGGGGTTGGCCGCGGTACTGTCGAATGTCGAATTGTTAGGCGTTTCTGGTGATGTCGCAATTGGCTTCGAAATCCGAAGAGCTGGATTGTGCTTTCTTTGCAGTTGGCCTTGTACCAGGGTTGGTGTCTCTGGAGAAACTTGACTTAAGCTCTTCAGCGTTGCAATGAGATCTTGGTTGTGGATTGGCACCTGTTGGAGGGAACAACTTAAGCATACATTTGACTTCCTCTGCATATACGTACAGGGTCGTCATTTTTACTGGTATGCTGTATAATAAACTCGTTTTGTACCTGACAAAGGGCCATGTGATTTAAACAGATTTAGTATGGGCTGTGTTCAAATACCAGAAAACGACAGGGATTGGCAAACACTTCGTTTTCTAGTGTGTCGATGGGGCCCATTGAAAAATTTGTTAGGGCAATTTTTCCCACACAAACAACGATTACCAAACACCGTTTAATGCAGCTATTATAATCTCTCATTATTACTCAGCGCATATACCGAGACGGACAGTGTTTCTAATAGGACAAGTCGTCCATCTAATCAAACATGGCTTCTACAATGTATACATCAATCCTCGAGAAATGCCTTCTATCTTTTGCAAACACGGTCGGAAGATCGTGTCCGCTCGATTCTCCGCAGTGGATTGAATATAAATATAGTGCACACTACAATGATAAGTGGGGTGTCCCTGAGGCAATTCACGTTTCCATGTGTTATTTCCGTGGAACTACTAAAGCTCTAATGGGAAGCTACATTTTTTGAGGGGGGGGGGGCTGAAAGGGTCATCTGCTGCCTCTTATGATCTTACTCTCACCGGGTAAGCTCAAACAAATATGAAGTAGAAGATCTTGAACTACCAATACCACAGTTAGTATATGGTATAAACAGTTTTTTAGTACTGTTGTTATCCCACCCTCGGTTAAATATATAGCTCAACCACTAGTTTATATAGCTACCAAACAATTTTGTACCACTTACTATGTTTTATTCATTTGCATAAGCAATGAGAATCCACCACGGCCGAAATGACTGCACGCAAAATGACTGAAGATAATCTCCAGCTTATCAGAGATAGGAAGATGTGGCTTTAAATATAAAGTGACAGTAATGCTCTTTAGAGAAAAAGTACTGGAAGCTTAATTACATTCTTTGCTGCGAGAATATGAACAAGGACGTGGTTATAGTCGGCATTGCCGCAGTCCTACTCATTGCCACTATCCCTCTTCATACTTATGTACATTGTTTAAGACCAGCTGCATTTGATCTCAAGGCAAAAACCGGCACTTGCACTTGGAAGCGTAAACTAGCACGAGGAAATCTTCAGACTCGGGGGTAGTGGTTGGGGTGGAGGAGCTAGGTACTACAAGTAGCATTATAATCAATGTTCAAAAGCGGCGAAAATATGTTCGAGGAAAGCCGTCGCCAGGGCTCTATATTTTGTCTCCTCGTATTTGGGCTCGTATATATCTGTCTACATATTTTTGGGAGTATTCCTTTGTGGCGCAAGGAGAACATAGATGGTATGTTCAGAGACAACCTCGTCTCTTAGAATCCGTTTGAAATATTTAATCTCAGGTTTACTGATGACGTGTTTGTATCAGTTTAGCGAGTTATAAATACAGAATTTATGTTAACTAGGTTATCGATAAATGTGAGCGTAAGAACAACTCATCCGGGAAAAATATTATTTAATTCCAAACGTTGGGCAAAAATAATAAATCTTAGAATATATGTAATTACCATATCTTCATTTAAATCTTTAAAAGAAGAAAATATACATAGAAAGAAGAAGGATGAAAGAAAGAGAAATAAATAATTGAAGAACATCGTAGTACAAGACTGCTGGGGAAACCAACAAAGACATTATAAAATAAAAACAAAATTAACTCTCCTCATCTTTTGTCAAAATATGTATTCTTTCTGAAGTATGTATTATAAATTTCAGACATTTAATATTGGTGCAGTACCTACATCTTATATTTAAATAGAACTTTAGAGGCTCCCATAACATCTGCACTAAATGCAATGAAGCCATTACAAGACTGTAAGTAACTGTAAATCACTCATATTTAAGTAAAAGCATGCATGTTTTTATACTTCTGCAGTCTCAATTCCATATTTATAGACCGTTATTTTTTCTCTGGTAAATAAACAAATTATATACTAATATGTTAATATCGTTGAAAGTCACTGATAGACGGTTAATATTCTGCAAGAGTGTGTAGCTTTTACATATATTTTATGTGATGCAGTAAATTTCGTTTTTTCTGTTTTAATTTTATATTCATTCTTACTAAATAAGGTGCTCATTTACTGAAAAGTTTTATGCACCTTAATTCTCTTCCTGCCAAAAGTTTTGGAAAGGAACCAAATTTTAACTAGTCAGAGAGACACTCGACAAAAGGAAGAGACAAAGAAACAAAGAAAGAAAATAAGAATGAAAGCGAGAGACAGGAGAAAGGAAGAAAAGAAAATTCACTCTTTGTGATGTTGGGGAAAATTTTCAAGTGTTAAAATTGGCCTGGATATAAAAAAAAAAAACATATATGTATATGCTTGAATTTGGAATTGAGCCAGCCGATCAGATATATTCTTGCTATATTTTTTAATGAGATCTAACATCTATTCTGAGTTGTGTGTTGTTATCAATTCAAAAATTGGTATTTTAACGGCCAATATGCATCCGATTCTGTTTTTGCAAGTATTAAAAGCATCCAAATTTTTCGAACTGATGGTGGATTAGACATTCTCTAATCAGGTTTTATTCTAATTACTGTAAAATAAAAGTGATCAAATCAACTTGTTTCTTACCAACATAAAAACTGAAATGCACAATGATTTGTTTACTCATTTTGGGTACTGTCGATGCGATTCAGTGTGCTTTTTAGTGGATGGCATTTAAACGTTGTGTCACTGCTACTCAGTGTGAGGTATAAGTGAATTTAATTAAAACGTTGTTTCATATGGACTCATTGTGGGGTTTTAAGAGCGTTGTGTCACTGCAGCTCAGTGTGTGGTATAGGTGGATGGAATTGCAACGCAGTGTCACTGCAATACAGTGGGGGGTTTGAGTGAATGAAAGGAAAACGTTGCGTCACTGCTACTCAGTGTCGGGTATAAGTGGATGGAATTAAAACGTTGTGTCACTGCAACTCAGTTTGGGGTATAATTGGATGGAATTATAACATTGTGTCATTTCAACTCAGTGTGGTGTATACGTGGATGCGAATCAGTATGGAGTGGATGAACTTGAAACGTCGTTTCACATCGATTCAGTGTGGGGTATTTAAAAGCGTTATGTCACTGCAATTTAGTTTGGGGTATTAGTGGATGGAATTAAAATGCGATGTGTCATTTGCCACTCAAAGTAAGAGAATTAGAGAATTGAAACTTACGGCAATTTTAACGGCTTATTTGGAAGAAGAAGACGATGAGGAGGAGGAGGAGGACGACGACGACGACGATGACAAGTAATATAATGTAGCGACTTGAAAAGCTTTTTTGTAATGTGGTCGTTCACAGTTCATTGCGTGCAAACACGTTCTAAAGCTTCAACCTTAGAAAGATAAGATCAGCTTAACAGTGTATCAAACACGTTTGTGTCATATCGTGATCCTATCAGTTGTGACATATCGTGATCCAATTAGTTGTGCCATATTGGGACTCAGTCATGACCTTATTTCCATCAAAACCACCAACAGATGTAAGAGCTGTTCAGTCCAGTTTTAGATTCCTTCCTTACAATGAAGTCATTTGCCTTGCTCCTGGTGTGTTCCCTTGTGGGTAGGTACTTGTTTTGTCATATATATATATATATATATATATATATATATATATATATATATATATATATATATATATATATATATATATATAATTTTACATTTAATATTGAGATTTTGTGCACTAATTTGAATACATTTTTACAGCTTAATATTTTTGTACATGTTATTACTGTATCCTCTTTTGACACCCACCGCAAAATGGTTGCCTTGAGCTTAGAGTGAAATAAAAATTTCACCACAAATGTAATAATTTTTAAGATCCCGCTTCTGTGTAGACGTCTTCCTGTTCAGTTCCGAACGTCTGGTCACCATTCTGTGTTCAACCCAGGTCCTGATGCATGAAAATGTTGAAAATTACACTGCCAAGTTATATTTATTTGGGTCAGATTTGATGATAAACAGGAAGAAATACTTTAATACCGTAAAGTCTTTGCCACCTAGACGTTGTATCCTTATATCGGCCTAAATTTGTGAGTCGATAGAGATTGCGTGGTATATGTATGTGCACATGTGTGTGTGTGCGTGCGTGTGTGCGTGCGTGTGTCCTTTTCTTTTTCTGTGCATAATATTTATTGTCCCTAGATTAATTGATAACCAGAAATTTTTAATTGTAAGGTGACCTTTTCGTTGTGTTCCCCAATCCAGCGGTCAACCTATTACGGAGATAATAAAACAATATATGACAAGCAAAAGGTTCTGATGTACCGTTCAATATTTGTTCGGACGACTTGTTTTTTTATGTTGGTTGATGCGCTTGCTTTCGGCCCACCTGAATCAAACTAAGTACATTAATTGTTTTTGCTACATTTTCAATAGTTTATTAATGAAATACATTAAGTCTAATAATAAAATACAAAACATTTGCACTGTACAAGTTTAATTAAAACATACACTGAAATACAATGCTATACCGTGAAAATTATCATTTTCCCGCCGATGAATTTAAACTTTTCCACTTGTTACAAATTGTGAATGATTATATTCTGATGACTTCATTTAACAGTGAACAGTTGCACCTTTGTAGTTCTACCGATTTCATAAAAAAAAAAAAAAAAATTTCTTGTCGGTAAATTTGAAACTAAGATGCTGACTCGGTTAGTAACCAATCATCTACTACTGTATCTGCAACCTATATCCCATATATTATATACTTGCTATTTCCCATACAGCGTATAGCCGTGCCTGCACATCCACCGAAGAATGTGGCTCTAACACTATCATTTGCGGAAGTGGCTGGCACTTGCATTGCGATCATGGACTATGCACGTGTGCAGTGAATGGTGAAGTTCAAGGTTAGTACTGTACATTTAACTTTGATATACTTTTCCGAATGCAAACGACAAGAAATATGTTGAGATATAAAATTTGACGATTTGCAAATGCAACGCTCCATCTGATTGGTTAAACGTTTATTTTTGCGGCAGCAATGTCTGCGGGATGAAATTGTTGATTTTAGTACTTATCAATTTAATTCTAACAGCGTGTATGCTATATTTTTAGCATAGATTGAATGACGTAGATAGCCATTCTAAGGATACAAAGGCAGAGAAAGGTTATTATGTACAAATATGGACAAATAACGTATTTTCTTGTCCAGGCACTTGTTTCTATCAGCGAAGATGGGAAACGAATACTAGTTCTCGCGGTTCGAAGTCTGGCCCCTTGATGAGTCTGCGATGATGTTCTTATACTGCCTGTGTATTTAGGCATTCATACGTTATACCACCATAAAGAAAACTTTCCATACCATTCCCCAATGTAGGCTTTAAGTACGGTACCTTACCGACTTTTTTTAATGACCACGTTTCTCCATTGCTTCGTGTCTTGCGTACTTTTTAACAGTGTTTAGAGGACACTTCCTGTCTACTTTGGAGTGAATGCGACTTTTGGGGTATTATGTGCATAAAATAGTACTCTCAAAAGTAAAACCAATTTAAATTAAAATTAAAAATCAGCTTTATTTTCTTTCAGGAGCGTTTGGAAACTAAAATATGGTACGTTTTATCAGCAAGCCTGATCATTTGCTGCATTATGCACGTATACATATGATAGAGGTCACGACCCTTCAGTCGTTTGCATAGAAGAAGAGGTCTCGGTGAGGCAAACACGATCTAGACGAATTCACTCTAAAATAGACCGGACCTTTTATCCTCCAAACAGTGTTAAAGTAGACAAGATACAAAGCAACGGAGAAACATGGAATTAAAAAGTAGGCATTCTAGAAATCAACCAAACACACCTCGAAATTAAACCGTACATGGGGGGTGGGGGTGTTGCGGGCTGGAATGTCCTCTTTGCGGTGGTGTACTTACGCGTGACTACATACGGATGCAGTATAAGAAAATTAGCTAAGCCAACGAGGGGTTAAATTTCGAACCGCGAGAGTTAACTTGCATTTATTGAGAGCAGAGGATGGTGTTATTAACAGTTTCATTATTTTTATTTTTACTGAAATAAGTGTTCCTTGTCTTTGTTTCAAGCTTTAGCTTGTTTCTTTGTTAATTTGCATGGGTTACCTAACCAATAAAAATGACTACCATGTTGAAAATATTATCTACTGTTTTTCTACTTCTTTTAGTAAAACAGTCATTTTCTCATGCAATGCATGGGTCATATACTTACCATTACAATGAAGAGTGGTTTTGATTTTGGCACGATCGGGAATTGGTGATGTAAATTTAAATAGATGCTCAGATATAGTTGAGGAGTTTAAGCGAAAAGCAAAATAAAGCTTTGTTTGCATAATTTGGCATTAACAAGGAAGTTATCAGTTTAGAGGCCATGCGACTCAACTTTGAATATGGTTGAAAGGTAAGTCAAACATTTGAAATTTGGTTAAAATATCTTGAAATTGGTCTAAATACCCTTGAATTTCATTGAGAGAGAGAGAGAGAGAGAGAGAGAGAGAGAGAGAGAGAGAGAGAGAGAGAGGGGGGGGTAAGGGGGGGGGGAAGCAGTTGCATTCCGTGTTCTTAATTTCTTTCAAAGGATTATACGGTTTGCTGCATATTACCACACATATTAGAGTGGTAGTAGGGGACGCAGGGGGCGCATTGACTAAGCGCATTTGTTGATATTCATCATTTTGAACCAACTGATTAACATGTGTTCAATACATTTCATGGGAGAAATCTCAGTAGGTATGGAATCCCAAATCTTTTCAGTGTGTGATTAGGTCAAGTATATGAAGATTAAAACGAATTGTGAGGTAATGATTATTGAACAAGAAGGCAATTTCGAGTGCTAAATCAAGATCATAACAACCTAATTTACATGTTATACCATTGATGTTGTTCCGAATGCTATACTATGGGACTTTCGTTCTGATTAACTAAGGGTTGGGTTACTAATGAATTGCTTTGCCACTGAGAAAGTTGATGGCAAGCAAAAACCTAAAACATTTTAACCAAAAGGTAGAGTAGTAATGGATGTGGCCTAAAAAACATGATAGTAGCAGGGGGTGGGTGTATGAAACGCTCAGCAATCACTGAGCAGGACAAAGCGTCTTCCAGAAGTCTCCAAAGTCGACAAATGCTAAGTCGATTCGGCGGTAATTTGTCAGTAATTGCTTTCGTAACAGAAGGACATATAATTTGATTGTAAAACACTGTTAAAGCATGAACTAGTATCTATTTCATCGGGTTTTGTTTATTATTGCAAAGGTCACCCTAAATTTGTATCACTACGTGGGCATGTACTTGGCAGAAATTGCTGATAAATTAATTAAGGAACCTTTGTTTTACTTGCAATTAATTGTTTCTGTCTGATATGATCTTGATAGTACTGACTGACTTTTCTTTGACTCTAGCAACCTCTCACGAGTTGACCACCATCCATATACATGGACACGTGAATTGAGGATAGTGATCACGATTTGTACCGAAATGAAATCTATATCACTTTTTCAGATTTTGTTCATCACACAGTTTAAATCAGATATATAAAGGCCTCAAGTACGGATCTGGAAATACCGGTCATACTGAATAATAGCCGAGTGCACTTAGTTGCAGGTTTGTGAGACACGGAAATATTGAAGGAAGTACTTATTTCTTAAGATTTCGATCGTTATCGAGGTATAGCCTCTTTCCGTAACCACGTTATATGCCCTTTCTTTTCGAGCTCTTTAGTGTATGGAGGTTGTGCTAGAAGCATTTCCGGTAGGTTTTGCCGCTGGTCGACGTTCACTCATTGCAAAACAGAACGAAGTGGATGAAATTATATTTCGCGCCATGGGCAAACTTTCCAATTAAAATCCCTATTTAGAAAAAAAAAATGCGCGATAAAGTAATTAACGAATGATTGTTAGGCACAATGGATAAAATCATACATTGATGGGTATGTTGATAACGTGCAGATACTTGCAATTGAAAGTTTTAAAAACTGAAGAAGAAGATAATTTAGGAAATAATAAAATAGTGAACACACAATTCTTGCAATGACAAATCAACAACTTTAACAACACAAACATATCAAAACAAAAAACCAATTACAATTAAACTGAATGTTGAAAGTAGCATTTTATTTAAGTAAGTCAGTTATGAACCTTCATTCATGATGATGTTCTATATTATGCAAAATGCTTAGAATTTGCACCTGATGATGAAATCCTTCTGTTAACTTTCCTTAATCAAACAGATCATTTAAAACTAAATTAATAATTTCCACTGCGTACTTATTTCCATTCCGTTAAAGCTTTATACTATCCAGAAATTCGGCAATGAACATTATTTAATGCGATAGTTTATAGGGCGCTGTGGCGGACAAAAGCTGATCCAATCTGAACGTTGCCGTTGAAATTTTAATGTCATATATCCAGAATTCCAATTTCACGTGTTGTATCAAAACTGCTTGTCCTTAAAGTTTCATTTTCTAGGTCGAGATTTTAGATTGTATCTGTTGAATTAAACAGTAGTGGTTGAAAGTTATATTTTCTCTGTCGAGGTCTTAGATTGTGTCGTTTGAATTACACAGCGGTGGTTGAAATTTCAATGTCATACGTCGAGAATTCTTAATTTACGTATTGGTTCAAAGAGTTTACGTTGAAAATTCCATTTCATTTGTTGAGCATTTAGATTTCATCTGTTGGTTGAAAATTCGATGTCCAATGTCGAGTTTTTAGACTGTATCTTCTGAATTACAAAGCGGTTGTTGAAACTTTAATGTCATATGTCAAGCATTTCAGTTAACATGTTGAATCACATTGGTTATGCTGAATGTTCCATTTCGTATGTTGAGTTATTAGATTGTATCTGTTGAATTACACAGCGGTAGTTGGACATTTTATTGTTATTGCTATTTTTATACGGTGAAATGATGTGTTGGTGTTAAAAATAACATTACACTATGTCCACTTTAACAATTCAAAATAATATCGAGTATTAAGATACATCATTCGTGTATTCAATTATGAAGCGCCATTACATTTCATGCATGTACAGTTTGAAAGTTGTCATTCACAGGTCGAGAATTGCTATGAATTTCTTCGCTAGAGGTTACTCTCGTGAACGGACCGCGTTATTTTTAAACAAGGAGGCTGCTTCTCGTTGCTGTGAAATTCAACAGATGAAATCTAAATACTAGCCATACGAAACGGAACTTTCATCACAAACAGTTACATTCAACGTGTGAATTAGGGATTCTCGACATATGATATTGAAATTTCAACCACCACTGTGTAATTCAAAAGTTACACTGTAAAACGTCGACGTAGGAAATAGAACTTTAAACCACCACTGTATAATTCAACATATAAAATCTAAAATCTCAATCAAGCTAGAAAATGGAACTTTAAGGACATACAATTTGATCCAACACGTGAGATGGGTTTCTCGACATACGACATCGAAATTTCAACTGCAACTTTCTCATTGGACCAGCTATTGTCCGCTACGGCGCCTCGTAATAGTTTCCATTTGCTTACGACGATTGCATACTTTCTCAAAAGGGCACGTTTCATACAATTATTATCTACAGTTTTGAGAATAAATTCTATTTTCTGTTGTGCAATTCAAACAGATATGTATGCATCTGATGATTAAAAACTGATTTTGATTTTCTCAATGAAAAAATTAAGAACAAAAATAATTTCCATTGCTTATTTTATTTCCATTGTATTCCATTTATTCATTGCGTATTTTAGTCATACCTGTCTATAATCCACTGATCACGTCACACAATAGCTGGACCGTTTATCATAGGTATTTTACGATTGGTGAGCCGTATACTGTTTTATTTGTGGGCACGTTAAAGGCTTTAATGAGTTTCAGTATTCTCCATAGTTTAGGTGTTTGTTTTTTTGTAACAAATCAAAAAGAATTTTGAAGAAACAAAATATTTATTTTTATTCTTGTTCAGAGGTTGCTCATTGCTATTTGCATTTTATTATTTTACGATGTGTCGTACTCACAATGTACATGGAGCTGGTCCCTTTGTTTTCCTTCCCCGTATATTTCTTATGACATACTTCCTTCTTCAGACACTAGGTCTTGCGATTGGTTTTTATATCATGGTCCCTAAATTTTAGTGATCTTGACCAAGGATCAATCTATTGCACTGTGTGTGTTATATGTGTAAGCTATGTCGTTTTAATCATGTAATATCGTGATTGTGTTAGTAATGACCACTTTATATATTTTAATTTGTATTACATTTATTACATCTACTTTGTTTATTTGAGTACAAAAAAGTGTACGGTATAATAGTTGTATAAAATTATGTGTTGTGATGGTTCTCCGGTTTCGGTCTAGTAATTATTTTCTAACAGTGACGAGACCGGCGTTTTTGTACATTGTATTATCTATCTATCTATCTATCTATCTATCTATATATATATATATATATATATATATATATATATATATATATATATATATATATATAAAACTGCAATAAACTGACAACGAACAGTGCACAACTAGTGTCTAACAACTAGCCTGAGCGTTTTCGACTCTTAATGAGTCTTTTTCAAAGGCAAATACAAAACATAGATAAGACAAACAAATCAAACACAAAAAACGTTGCGTTTGCAAAACTTTACATGGCTGTTGCTACAGGAATTAAACCTTTAAATTTATTATGTTTCAACTAGTTTATTTCAACTTGTTGCGGATGCTTTAAAATATCTTTACTGACCTAGAAATCGACGAGCGATTACGACATCTGTTGTTTTATGTTCTTTTTAAGTAGACGCAATTTATATCCCTGATATTTCATTGTCATATTAGTAATTATGCCACTGAACATACTTTAGAAAATAGCTCTAATTTCTGAACTACACATGATGACCTAATGCAATGGATAAGCTCTATATTTCAGGTTGCAAGCAGGATTCCGAATGCGTTGACGGTGTCCACACGTGCTCGGAATTTCGACCCATATGGCGCTGTGTGATCCGAGAGATTAACGGTGCCACAAGGGGCACCTGTTCCTGTCACAGAGATTAGGCAGTAGGTACACTCATTTGGTATTCGAGTGTGCGTCTGTAGTTGCATGCTTGTGTATAGGTTCTTACTAGTGTTAGGTGTGTAGCCATTTATCTGCGAGTTAGAGCCGCGAACAATTATTTTTGGACCTTCAACTAAATACTCCGATTATCTGTCGTAATTTCTGTTGTATATTTTACATATATTTATTTGTTTGTCTTTGTCTTGTTCTGGATCTGTATCTACCTTAATCTGTCAAA
Source organism: Megalonaias nervosa (assembly GCA_016617855.1). Lineage (NCBI taxonomy): Eukaryota > Metazoa > Mollusca > Bivalvia > Unionida > Unionidae > Megalonaias > Megalonaias nervosa. The sequence goes on along the minus strand of JAECUM010038718.1, from coordinate 33,445 downwards.
TAATTTCATCTCAATAATATTCTCTAACAGCTGTAGGATATACATTTTTCTTACGTGTATGAATGGATGGAGGATGAATTAGTGGATGTAATGATACAAAGTAATAGGCAAACAAACATAAAATAGTTCATTAGAAATCATGTAATTAAAGTAGAATTCGTAAGGATGGTCGGTATGGGTATCAAATGTTTAGGTAGGAAGGGAAGTAAGTGGTTGTTGTTGTTGTTGTTTGTTATTACTATTATTATACATATTATTATTATTATTATTATTATTATTATTATTATTATTATTATATGCAGGAAAAAGATCGTCAGGATGAAAAAGAAGACAATTGTCTGAGATAGACTTAGGTTTTTATTTTAATTTAAAAAGATGTTATAATTCATGGATATCACTGGTTTCTCTTCTAACGTTTTAACATTTCTTGGTCAATATAAGTAATTAGACAAAAATATTAATTTATCCAGAGTGAACGAGTTTGTTCATTACAGCCATAACTATGACGGTGACAATAATGGAATTTTGACTCCGTAGATTTTATTTGCTATTAAATTTAGCGTATATCGAGATCAATCCAAATGTAATACTATATTTGCAGACACACTTCAAGAACGCTCAAGAAGAGGTGATTTTACCTTACGGACTTAATATCACAACTCAAATGTGTAGTTAGTGGAAATTAAACGTTTTGTCAACATCAAAAGTATTTTTTCTTTGTTGAGAGAGAGAGAGAGAGAGAGAGGAGTACGATCAATAATATGAAGAAAACACCAAACATAGTAAGTAACAGTAAATAATAAAGGTGAGAAATAGCATACAGTTACAAAAGATCATGCAAAAATGCATATATGGTGAATATTCACTATGAGAACTTAGGAAAATAAACTTGATGTATCGTCAGGTCAAGTTCGTTTTCAATGTATTTCTACACATTTTAACAGCGAGATTACAATTTAAGTAAACACAATTTACATGGTTGTAAAGATGCAAAGATGATTTTAAGAAACTGCGAAATGAAAATAAAATTTCAGGAAATTAATCAAGTGATTAACATTAGTAAACCTTAAACGTTTAGCAAAACACACAGAAGTGACGTCAAATCTCATTACAATTTATTTTATCAAATGCAGTCAAATACTACCAATGATGAACTACGCATAATAACTGGTGTTAAAAATAAATCAAAGCTTTAACTAAGAATACGTTCATTTTCAGCATCAATAGTGTCAAAAGTTTATTGTATAGTTTCTCCACATGGAAGCAACAGTTAAATACATGAGACGAAAACATCCGCTGTTCATTGCTGGAAAGAATTAACAAACCACGGGTCATAATTCCTTAGACAATATTGACCAAGAAATCTCGGACAGTGAAACTAAGTTCATGTAAACATGTAAACACCCCAAGTTCATTAATAATAGAATACTAAAACTGTTCGCAATAAGAAAACTACTGATGGATAGAAAAAGATTAACTACAGAATTGCAGAATGTCTAACACCGAGTAGACGCTGCTTTTTCTAGAGATGATACAAGTTTTGTCACACTATTGACAATGAGCAAATATGACTCAAGAGATCCTGGATATCTTTTGAAAACGAGTTGACATGACTCGAGAGATCTTGGGTAAGTTTATAAAGAGTCGACATGTTCAACAGATCCTTAACATCCTTATTATGACATCGACATGACTCGAGAGATTCCGGATATTTCTTACTACATTCTTCGTGACGGAGGGGGTTTGACTGACTTTAAGGAATAGCTTCTAAGATTGGAGACAAGAAATATATTCAAAAAGTCTACATTTTAAATCGATTTTAAAGAATGTGCTATTGTATCACTTCCTTTAGATTAAATGTATCCAGTAGTTTATACGTTTTTGGAGAAAAAAAATCCAGTTTGATTTGCTTGTAATCCTGATATCTGAGAGCTAAAGGTTAACATACTTGTTTTTCAAAATAAATCTAAGACTGCCTGCAACGTTGCTTGAAGAAACTTGGAATAAATGTATGTCAATATACCTAATAGACTTACCACAATATTGGTTCGTGTATATCTAGCGGGAGATACCTTGTATGTGCTTAGAGCAAGTTCTATGGCTTCTCTTTACTAAAAGTATAGTATGAGGACATGGGTTAAACCAAGTTCCACAACCATACAAGTTTCGGGGTATAGCAATAGTTTCATTTAAAAAAATACTTTAATTGTGAGCGAATTATATCCATTCTGTTTTACCCGAATATCAATAAAGATGAATACCGTACTTAAAAGATTATGTTTGGTCTCTTTAAGTTTGTTATCTGTTCTGAAACAGTTTGACACATTAGCACCTAATGTGTACATGACTCTGTTTCTTCAACACTCTCGAAACCCCAAACCCAATGCGTATGGTTTCTTTTTGTTATCAGATACGTATTCGTTGAGGACTAAAATGTAAGTTTTCTTGGAAATTTGTCGAAATTCCTTCTTTATGCAGCATTCGTTATGTTTAATCAGTAACTGATACAAGCCGACTTCGTTTTCTCTGAACTATTTTATGTAGTACTTATTACATTTAACTACTTATTACATTTAAATAGTAACCAATCCAAGCCTGACTTCGAAAGACTCACAAGAAACATATATTCTGCTGCAGTAGTACACGGGTAAGGGTTAAAAATAAACAAAACCAAACAACGCTTATACATTCATAATATATCAAGAAGTTCACTTATAAACACATTGTAAAGCCATGTAATAATTTCCCATCTTCGCGTGTTCCTTTTAAAACAGAAACGTGTTGAGAAATTCTTTAAAACAGAAGAACTTTGCTATACGTATTTGAGTACAAACCGACAAGAATACAAAGTTTCCAAGTATAATGCCCACTGGTCTATAATATCTGCAAATCACGATAAACAATATCACTAAACTGCAATTCAAACGGTCATTTAGATATCCCTTTTCGTTATTTGATAGCTCTACAAACTGGTTTTGATCTACCGTTTTCTTCCTTAATAGTCGGACACATTTTCTGTGGAGTTTTAGAAAGGTTGTTACTTCATATTTGTATATGCGGAGAAAATATATTTTTCAATCATTAAATTTTCCATTTTGAAGATACTATTATCTTCGTTTAGTCATGATTTTATGCATTCCCTTCAAATCAGTATTCCAGTAGGGCTTTATGAAGGGGTTTAAATTTGAAATATGGTCCAAGGTTGACATTGCCGGGGTGGGAGTGGGAGACAAGCACCTACTCCTCCAGAAATTCCCCATACGGCTTGCGTATCTGATCGCCTATGTCAACTAAAATCCAGCTCCTGGCCTTCGCGAGTGTCTTAGCTTCTAAGGCCGGCGGACCATGTTTCCACTAACAAGAGAAGGGGTGAAGGCGGACCACTGGCGCATTATAACCAGTCGCTTCGGGTAGATGGGGCTTGTAAACCTTGGATGGTAGCTCATCTAGGAGAAGGAAAACTCTGATCCCAAACCTCTGCTGCCTTGCGGCTATACCCACTCATGGTAAAGGCTAAGGGTGTAAACCCCGACAGAGAATCCGGAGACGGAGTCCCTAAGGCGGTCTGACATTGACTCCAATGTCATTCCAGCAACTCCTGCGACGCCGTTGGTGCCAAGTTTTACCGACATTCGTCGTTCCCTTGGGTCCACCAGCGGCGTGGAGAGGGGGGATCTGTTGTATGGGCAACAGCTGATTCTCCATACTACCCTGCCCAGGCTTCGTAGCTCCACTGGAGAGGACACTTCTGCGTCGTCGTAAGACGTCGGCACAACACGGGAAGCAACAGTTTACCGGTTCTAAGCAATAGCTCGATTGGCGTAGAGTTTGGCGCTAGGGGTTGCTTCCGACGGTGGGAGAGGCCACCATGTCTCATTGGACAGCTACCGCCCGCCTTAAGCTGGGCAGCCCCCAGTCAGTAAGGTGCTGTCCCGCCATGTCCTGCCTGCTTCACTGGGTGCGTGGAGCTTAGAGAACACTCTCGAAAAGCAGGCCACAAACTCCGTACCAGGCAATATCCAAATAAGAAAAAAGACGACTCCATCTCTTCGTTTCGCAAGCTGGAACATCAAGACCATGTGTCCTGGACTCAACGTTAACCTGCAGCAGATAGATGACGCACGGAAGACTGCCGTCATTGACAGAGATCTCTCCCGACTGAACATCGACATTGCCTGCCTTCAGGAGACCCGACTGGCCGACAGCGGCACATTCAGGGAAGCCAACTACACCTTCTTTTGGCAAGGAAAGTCCTCGGATGAACCTAGGCAGCACGGTGTCGGCTTCGCTGTAAAGAACACTCTCGTCGTCTTTATTGAGCCTCCTTCATCAGGCACTGAGAGGATCCTTGCCCTCCGGCTGTCAACATCCTCAGGCCCAGTCAACATCTTGAGCGTATACGCCCCAACCCTCTGCTCCACTCTAGAGGAGAAAGACCAGTTCTACGAGGCTCTGGATCAAGCAATATCCAGTATCCCCAACAGTGAAGGACTCTACCTACTAGGAGACTTCAGTGCTAAAGTGGGAGCTAACCACGAGGCCTGGCCCACATGCCTTGACTCTCACGGAATAGGCAAGATAAACCAGAACGGTCAGCGACTGCTGGAGATGTGCTGCTCCCATAGCCTATGTGTCACCATCACCTTCTTCAAAGGCAAAGAAATCCACCAGGTATCATGGAGACACCCACGTTCCTGCCATTGGCACCAGCTAGACCTCGTCATCACCAGGCGTGCGGAACTGGCCAATGTCCTCCTCACCCGCAGCTACCACAATGCCGACTGCGACACGGACCACTCCCTCGTGGCCAGCAAGGTGCGAATAATCCAAGAAGCTGCACCATGCCAAGAAGAAGGGTCGCCCACGCATCAACACCTGCTGTGCATGCAACCCTAAGAAGACACAGCAGTTCATCAGCGAGCTTCAGGAGGCTCTCACCAAAAAGATACCTGATGACACCATCGACTCCAAGTGGTCCCACCTCTGAGACGCTGTACACAATTCAGCCATTACTGCCTACGGGAAAAAGGAGCGCAAAAATATCGACTGGTGTGAGGCCAACTGGGAAGAGATGAACCCCGTGACCGAGGCGAAGAGGAAAGCCCTCCTGGCTTACAAGGCTGCTCCTAGCCCTAGTACGCTGCAAGCCCTCAGGACTGCCAGGAACAATGCCCAGCGGACCGTCCGCCACTGCGCCAACACCTACTGGCTGAACCTTTGCACCAGTATACAGACAGCTGCCGACACCGGGGATACCAGAGGCATGTACGAGGGTATCAAGAAGGCGACAGGCCCCCAACCTCCAAGACCGCACCCCTCAAGTCCAAGACGGGCAAAGTCAACACAGACCAGGGGAAACAGCTGCATCGCTGGGTTGAGTACTATCTTGAGCTGTATGCAACCCAAAATGTCGTCACCGACACAGCCATGAATTCCATCCCATACCTGCCAGTCATGGAGGAGCTAGACACACCGCCCACCCTGGAAGAGCTAGGTAAAGCCATCGACGGCCTCGCTTTTGGGAAGGCCCCTGGTAGCGACGGCATCCCACCTGAAGTCTTCAAGAGCGGGAAACCAGCACTACTCAAGCCCTTGCGTGAACTCCTCTGCCTCTGCTGGGAACAGGGACACATCCCTCAGGACATGCGTGACTCCAACGTCATTACTTTGTACAAGAACAAAGGAGACCGTAGCGACTGCAACAACTACCGGGGCATTTCCCTCCTCAGCATCGTCGGAAAGGCTTTCGTCCGTGTCACCCTGGTGCGCTTGCAGACACTAGCCTCCCGCATCTACCCAGAATCCCAGTGTGGCTCCCGAGCTGGCGCGTCAACTGTAGACATGATCTTCTCATGCTACAGGAGAAGTGTCGTGAGCAGCAGATACCTCTCTACATCGCCTTCATAGACCTGACGATGGCAGAAGATAGGCTGCCCCCCCTCCCACGACTGCTTGCTGTTATCACGTCGTTCCACGAGAACGTGCAGAGCACAGTGTGCTTCAACGGTGCAACGTCGGAGGCCTTTCCAGTCAGCAGTGGAGTGAAGCAAGGCTGCGTCTTTGCGTCAACGCTCTTTGCCATCTTCTTCTCCATGCTCCTCCAGTACGCCTTCAAGGACTGCAGCGAGGGAGTTTACATCTACACCAGGGAAAATGGCAAGCTGTTCAACATCGCTCGTCTCCGTGCTAAGACTAAAGTCACAGAGGTTCTCATCCGTGAATTGCTCTTCGCCGACAATGCAGCCTTGACATCACACACGGAAGAGGGACTTCAGCAGCTGGTATGTCGCCTCTCCCACGCCTGCAAGGAGTTTGGACTGACCATCAGTCTGAAGAAGACGAATGTCATAGCTCAGGATGCAGACTCCCCTCCTGCCATCACCATCGATGGGTACAACCTTGAAGTTGTTAAAAACCACACATACCTTAGATCCACCATCTCCAGCTCGCTCTCCATTGATGCTGAGGTGAACTGCAGGATTGCCAAGGCATCAGCAGTCTTGGCCAGACTGAATCGGAGGGTCTGGAACAACCCCAACCTCACTGAGAAGACCAAACTGCGTGTCAACCGGGCCTGCGTGCTCAGCACACTCCTCTACAGCAGCAAGACATGGACCACCTACGCGAGCCACGAAAGGAAACTCAACAGCTTCCATCTGAGATGCCTGCGGCGCATTCTGCGCATCCAGTGGCAAGACAAAGTACCCAACACAGAGGTTCTGGAACGCGCCAGCATGAACAGCATGTTCTCCATTCTCAGCGAGAGGCGCCTTCGCTGGCTCGGCCACGTTAAGAGAATGGACCCAGGCCGCATCCCCAAAGACCTGCTATACGGTGAGCTAGCTGAAGGCGCACGACTGACTGGACGGCCACGTCTGCGTTACAAAGATATCTGTAAGAAGGATATGAAGACGGCCAACATCAACGTCAACGACTGGGAGAGCTGTGCTGAAGACCGCTCCACCTGGCGCCATGCTGTTAGACATGGTGTTCAGAAAGCCGAGGAAGCAAGAAACACAAACCTCGCTACAAAGAGAGCCAGGAGGAAGGTGAAACAACAACAGCCACAACAAGCATCAACTTTCACCTGCAGCAAGTGGAACAGAGACTGTCACTCTAGGGTCACACTCTTCAGCCACTCTCGACGCTGCAGATAGGACACCCAACTGGAAGCTACACCATCGTCTCCCGAAGACGGACGGATGCCAACAAATTTGAAATGGAGAGCGTATTTATGCTTGCAATATGTATATCATGTACTATTTAGCTGTGGAATAAAACATGTTTATTGGAAGAAATGTCTTACAGCCCTCTAACAGTCTGTCCAATTCCTGAGTATTTTTTATATCTTTTCAAGGGTATTTTTTTCCAATTGTTCTTCAGGTGATAGAAGTCGTAATCATCCATCCTATAAGATTGATACTCAAAAGCACCAAATATTGGTATGTGGTTTGATCATATATATCTTTGAATTGCCAGCATAACCTGGTTGCTTCCTGTCCTCTCAAAATCAACGTTGTCAGAGTCGCGGTATTCCTTTGGTCTCTTCTTTCTATCTCTCCAACCTCTTCGAGTCATCAGTCGTAGCTAGACTGTCTATTCTCTTTTCCACTGCGTGGTGAACATACGGATCTATTTTTCCTTTATTGCTTTCCGAGACTAGCTTTCTTTCTATCAGTCCGAATCTCTCTTGCTATTTTTCTTCGAGTCTGGCTTTCCCTTCCATAGAAAAATTGAGACTGGCTAAATTCGCGAGGGTGAATACCTAAAGGTCTACTAGTGTGCTCACGAAACTTTCGTTTATGGTGGCGCTCTACAGTTTCGTATTTTGCATAGGGTTAGAATTTTAAAGAAAAAGAATTCCCCCGGGTCTCCTCACTAGTTAAACTGGCTATAAAGACCTTGTATATCTTAGGTATTGTTCAAAGAATCTTTAATTCCCTTTAGTTTGGTGTATGATTGATGGGTGTAATATGGGTTATGGAGTATACAGCTTGGCCTTACTCCAGATGTGCGCCTTTCAAAAAAGTGCTAGCTCCAGTTGGTCATTTTCACTTCCTGAACTTCAGAGGAAAAGTGTAAAGAAAAGAGCCGATAACTTTTTTACATTTTATATATTTGGTAATTCATACATTGCACTTTCAGAAACTGGTATTGTCTACTCTGGCAAAATTAGTTTTCTCTATTTTAATAGCTGCTAAGGATAGTGTGCTTTAGACAAATTCAGGCTGATTTTTGGAGCACAAAGGAGCAGTCATTTTAGTTAGCAGTGTGCTAAGATCATTTACAATTTCCAAAAGTACAATATCCAAAGAAATGTCAGTCACATTATATCAAAGCAGCATAAAGGTATGCCAACATTCTCTCCACTGTGCATTTTTTAAATGCAAATAACTTCACCTTACATACGTCACTCCCTCAAAAGCACATAATAACTGGTGAGCGCCATCTATATGATAAATTTAATCTTCTAGATGTGATTTTTAAAGGTATTATGTCTAATACCTCATCATTAATGAAAATAATGACCACAAAAAATCGACTTTTTTATCGCTCAAGGAAAAACGCTCCTAGCCGAATTCGCGCTCGCCAATTTCCGTAAGACAAAGCGGAAGTGACGTGCTGTAGGGGAACTGAGCATGTCTACTTTCGTTGTTATTTGCATTCAGTAGATGGTATCGTGCGTTTTCCGACCAGTGACTGGCGAGATAGTCTGCAGTGATCATATGAGAGACGACGATTTCTATACCGTCTATAAAATTAAAGAGTCACTTGGTATTACGACCATCATACGACTCCTGCCAAATGCAGTACCAAGCGTGTTTTCTCGCCAGATAACTGAGTCCATGAACACCAGATCAACAAAAACCAAGGGTTACCTCAGGGCTAACAACATGTAGACCGAGAGAAGTTGGTACAGAAGTGAGAGCTAGCGAAGGTAAAATATTTATACATCTTTATCTTGCTATATTATTGGTTGTCAGCCCCTACCCATCGCCACAAATATACCAAGCAAAAGAACAATCAATGGGAGAGGGCGATTCTAGTGGGAGGGCGTTTGCAAACCATAATAGGCCCACCCTACCCCCCAAAAATAATTCCTGCTTTACCATGACGAGCGCGCGCGCGCGCGCGCGCGCGTGTGTGTGTGTGTGTGTGTGTGTGACCCTTGGATTTTAGTTTTGCCCACTCCCCTATTATTATTCCCCCCTCCGAAAAAATTCATTTGCATGCCCATACTTATTTCATGCCTGGTCAACAATAATAATAATGACAAAACAATTTTTCTGCTGAAGCTAAGACGTTGTGAATAATTGATGTATTAATTGTGTTTAATTGTAAAGGCTAATTACCCCTTCCTGTTGAGGCACTGGGAGTATATTACCTTGTTTGCCAGAATATACACAACTGTGGATGACGGTCTAAGTCAGAGTCAAACCCACAACCCATTGCTTGTAAGTGTGAATACTAATGTCCGTTCAATGTGGAGAGTATAGTATTATTATTCACAATATGTACAGAACCATAGTTAAAAGGAATTTTTTAAAAATACTTTAATGCTGTTGGTGTAAAGATTTTACCTTCTAATGCTGCACTAATTATATATTGTTAGGTATAGGTATTTAAATTGTTTGTTTGTTAGTTTTAAAATTCTTTTTATTTTATTTTTGTTTCTTTACATTTTATTGCAATGATTATTTTCACGGGATTCGAAATTCTTTTTCAGTGATTCGAAATTCTTCTAGTAATGTTGTTTATCTAAGACGCAAAACGTGTTACATGAACAATAATTTTAGTTCACCTTGGTCCGCGGTAGTGTAAGCGCTACGCGAAAACTATTGAGTATTGCCAAGGTCATAGTCTGAATAAACAATGTTTTATTTTTAAATCTATTTCAGAGTGAAAGTAGATAGCGGTTCTTTCTACGTGACTAATTGCATTTTTCTTATTGCGTTATTCAAATGTTAAGAGACCACGTAATCTATCTCGCGAGAACGGATGATAATTTGTCGGCTATAATAACCCTTCATGAGCACTCGTCAGTCAGTTGTATTTCGGAAACCTTGAAGACCGGATAGGTATTTTGTTGTTGAAACCAGATTGTTTCTGAAGTCCATTTGTTTTTGGAATTTAATAATTTGTTCTCTAGAAAACCAAATGAGTGTACTGTTTTATAAATTCTGGGAGAAAGAAATTCAGTGGAAATTTATTCTGGAATTATTCGGAAACATAAACTGTGATTCAATTGAGGAATTGTTGCTATTTGTACAAGGACCACATCTGACGTCATCGTCTTCCATATTTGAACGTTGTCGAGATTCGAACTTGGATTCTAATAGAACTATTTAGTGATAGGACTTGCATTTTTCATTCTTAGGATTAAATTTTGGATTATATTCACAAAGTCCTATTTTCCAATTTTTACATTGTTTTCTAGGGAAATAAATTATTTTGTTAAAATATACAAAGCTTCTTGTCTTCACTCTTTTCTCTTGTTATTATTTTAAGAGACCTTACACGTAACTATATATATATATATATATATATATATATATATATATATATATATATATATATATATCTTTTTTTAAGGTACTAAATGAGAATTTTGAGAACCAGCACCCGGAAGATAATGCACTAGAGAAAACCGAAGACAGTAGATGGTGTGACATATCCTGTGGTGTATTTTGATGTCAGAGTGAACTTTCCATTCATTCCATGTTTACATGGTTTGTATAGCTTCATAGTGTATATATATATTCCTAAGGCCTCACAAATTGTATCAGCATGCGTGTCAATAATTAGGTTATGTAATTTTTTTATTGCGGAAAAACTACAATGTATTGAAAATATATCAAACTTTATGATCAATCCTTGATTGCAAAAGTAAGCAAAAAGATTTGGTTCATTTGTCATATATTATTCAGACATGCAAAAGACTTCATGTGTGACTACCATATCTATTGCAAAGCATGAAACACTTTTTTCATACTCTTATTACAGGGACTAGATACACCATCATGCAGTATTACTGTTCAATGTCAAACTGATAGGATACTTAAGAAAAATCAAGCAAGCAAATGAACATATAACATTGTATTAACCAAGCTCAGTATGATTATGTAAGCGTTTGACAAGGTAGACCAAGCACTTGTGAACTTGTTATTATTTAGCAATGATACACTTTAATTGATACACATATTCATAAAAAAAATCCTCATCTGTGTGAAAACCACGATGATCCGAATACACGTCTAAAATTTCACCTACTATACAGGTTGTGAAGTAAGTGTCCAGGAAGTAAAGAGAAGGAGCAAAGGCATTGCAAATTTTCTTGTACTTGTCAGCATTCATATATGACACTCGTGCAAGAAAATGAGCTTACTTTTTCAATGATACTTATGCATAAGACCATTTTTAAAATGTTGGTAAACACATTTAAGCTATGTACAGATGATGTCACATTTCAAGAAATAGAAGTATTGTTAATTTTGCTCAACACATTTTTTCCCCCTCTTTTCTTCAGATCAGTGAAGTGAAGAGTAGTTATGACATGTAGAAAGAGGGACTTTCTAGAGCCATAAAAAAACTGCAGAACCATAGTGTGGAGGTGGACACTATTATTACAGACAGGCATGTTCAGAACAGAAATGGATCAGAGAGAATATGAAAGCCACACGCTGTTATGACATGTAGCCAAGGGTATGTAGATATTGCAATTTTTACTACACTGAATGATACCATTTGATAAACCTCGTATACAAGCACATATAGTAATATAATAGTTCTATGTTTAAAGTTATATTAAAGTTGGACAGTGAACATATCACTAGGAATACAGTCAGCCCACTCCTCCCCGGCCCTGTACATACACACACAGAATGGAGAAACTAACTAAGCAAAGCAACTCGAACTTGAAAGATTTTAATCAAAACAAAGCTGACACAGAGTCTTTTTTTGTAGCACATATTCAAAATTATATATCGCAACAAAAATTATTATTATTATTATTATTATTATTATTATTATTATTATTATTCATTCATTCATTCATTCATTAAATTATGATTTATATGTATGTTAAATTGAATACTAATTAAGTCTTGTTTCCAATTCCATTAATTCTCTTTGGTAAATTGTCAGTATGAATATAGGCAGTGGATGACATTTTTCAGTTTCTTGAATTACTGGGGTAACAATTTTTTTTCCAGACTATGTTGAAGAATTGATGGCAGTGCTGCAGGAAGTAGTCAGGAAGCCCTAGTCAGTTGATAGACAGTTAATGCCACCTCTATGCAGCCATGTATCTATTACGACTGAAAACAGAATATACAGCAAATTTTTAAACTTGAATAAAGTTATGTTATTTCATGTATCCCGGTTTTTTGTTACTTATTTCATGTTTTCAGAGTCAATGCCTTTAGCATAAAATTAGATTTTACTACAACCAGTGTTAGGAAGCTAAATGAATCAAATGCGAACTTATACAAACAGCAATATGTTTTTAATGTCATAATATAGAACCTGTTCAAGAAATGAAATTACAGAGGATTAAAGAATTTTTCATGAGAATTTCCAAGATAATGGACTAATGATTATAGCACGATCTATTATCAAAATGAAAGGTTAGGGTAAAAATTCCACACTCAAGTAAAGTGATAGTACTGATACATTTTGTTAATAAAGGAAGGATTTTATGAAGGAATTTTAAGCATAATTTTCACATGCGTATAAAGCAATCACTTGTTCCAAAATTGACCATGATAGTGGCACCATAACTACTGAAAGAATATTTTGCCTACAAGTGTTCATGTACTCGGACAGGATTTCCTTGCAATTTCCATATTGCTGAATGTAGGCACAGTATGCTGCTTCCAGGACATATTCATCTAAGCAAACTGTGTGAAATCTTGGATGATCAATGATACAGTCCACCTTGACCTCCTTAGTCTTATTCAGAATCATAACCTCTTTACAGCATCTATACTTCTCAACTATTTCTTTACTGCTGCAATTTCCACAGGTACACCAATATACATGGTAAATACACTCCATCATTCACTATTGTGTTAGATAGCAAACTTGTGGGTAAAATTTATTAGATGTTCTTGCATGTTAAAGTATGATATATATGTATATGGGATGCATGGTTAAACTTTTGTTCTTCCTTTTGTACCACAATAACATAACAATAATCAGCAATGTATTATTATTATTATTATTATTATTCTCAAGATTTATTTCCCCATAAATCTGTATACTTCCTTTACCACTAGTATTATACCTAGACCCACAGAGAAAATATATGCTGGATTAACATTTGGATACACCAGGTCTATGATTACTTTTTCTTTTTATTAAAATTCTTCAATTTTACTATCTGTGGAGGGTAGTAAACAATCACACCCAAAGTACATTCGGGGTCTGCATTTCATCACGGTTTAAAAGAACAAACTTGTCATAAAGTTAATAAAGTATTTATTTCTACACCTCTCACAGTCTGAGTCTTAAGTGTTTAACTTTTAACACCACTAGTTACTGATGAACCACGCCCACGTGACAATCTGCTCTGAAGACATCCAAGTTTCGCTCAAATTCGTGCCCTTCTCTTTTCATTATGAAATTGAAATAACATTAACGAAAGAATAATAATAATAATAATAATAATAATAATAATAATAATAATAATAATAATAATAATAATAATAATAACAATAATAATTGCCATAATGATAATAGCAATTACCAGAATGAATAGCATAAGCGCTGCTCAGCCTCATTATGCCCAATGTCCTCTTTAAGGTCATCGTCCACGTTCTCGTCTCGTTCGGGCTTAAATTGGTACTGTCTAACCTCAGCGAGCAGACTTTTCTTAAAATTCATTACGTTCGCCATCTTCTAGGAGTTCACCTTCTTCACACGACGAAAATGAGCATGACAAATTTGCCGTAAATTCGCTTGAATCATCACTAAATTCAGCCATCATCACCACATACGCTAAGCTTCAGGAACTTCCCGACAGTACGTCACTTCCTGAAATCCTATTATCACCGGAAGTATACAAATTTCCGGAGCGTTTTCTGTAAAACATCGATAAAGGCACACATTATCTTCATTTTCTTCTCTGTGAACTAAAATAAGCATTTTTAATGCACATTTCTGAGTTATTTATCGAAAAATGAACATTCTGATATATAGTGTGAATTACACTCTAGTGGACCTTTAAAACATTGAATATCGCCTCGGAAATACACACCCCCATTTAGCTTAACTAATCCGGCTTACATGTATCTAACCGCCAAACATTTAACACACCCATCGAAGTCAGAATATCTCTTTCTTTTCCGTATTTGTTATTATGTCTGGAAGAAAACTCATTTTATCACACTTATTTCCAAATGACACAAATTGTCTCTGGATTTGACTACTTTGACGTTTCCCGCTACTTAATCCCCGAGTTAACATTGCATCTCTATCTGTCGGACCGTTATCCCAGCAGGTCCTAATTAAAAATCAATCATGCCTTCAAATAAATTAGGTTAAACCATCGCAGGCTAGTGATTTAATGCAGGCCTGGCCCATGCGTTAAAGTTAATTGTTACATGTCACGTAGACTGCGACAAGATTGATGTCAGTTATCGTGCAGTAATATTTTTCTTCAAAATTCTCCCTGTTACAAGTAGTTATCAGAAACACAAAGTTTGCCCAAGCCACTGAACTATGTTATATTCCCAAAACAAATGGCATCAGAAATAATCTCTTCAAAAAGCATGAACTAGATTAATATTTTGCTTTAGGTAGTCTACCCCAAACAAGCGGAAATTAGTGATAATTTGGCAAGATGCCTCTATAAAGTCTTTCCGTTTTGTTGATGTAGTTGTAAGTAGTCTAATCCAAGTGATCCTTAATGCTTCTTCGAATGCAAATAATTATATCATTTTCAAACACTCCATCCAAATCGTATTAATTTACAACAACATTTCTTGTAATTTTATCAACTGAATTATTCCACATAAATTTATAAAATATATTGTCATTTTCGATTAGACCTTTTTATGGCGGTGGTAAAGATAGAAGTAGATGGTTTAATTACATAAGGTTAAACCTTTTCAAACTGTGATTCTACGAAATGATGGGTCTTCTCTACCACTGGTTTAATATGTTATTTATTTCTTGAATATCTTTATAATTTATTTGTACCATTTTTTCCAAGTTTAGTTGAATACTTTACACAGAATAATGTAACATCACAGTCTCCACAACTTATATGATATCTCTGACATAATATATCATCTTTTCCAACTTTATTTCCAAACCAGATAGCATTAGTTTTGTGAATATTGGTACAGAACATTTAGAATCATAAATTAAAGATCAAGGGCAGACTTCAACCATTTAATATTCCCATCCAGATTTCAAACAATATCATCTGCATATTGAGAGATTCAATTTCTATTCCTTTAATATTTGTTCTTCCTTTTTCCATGTGTGCCAGTATCTCTGCATAAATGATAAATACATTTGGAGATAAGGGTCTCCTTTATGGAAACCCAAGAAGAGATGCAGCTATTTACTGTAACACATGATTTAGTATGGTTATAATAAGTTGACTTTTTTGTTTAAAATAGAATCTCCAAACCTGAGGAAAGATAAAACGTTCTTAATGCATGACCATGGAAACGAACCAAAGGCATTCTCAAAGGCAATTAATGGTAATAAACCCGGAATTATTGTGTTTTTGAGTGTAAAAGATTAAATCGTTCATGGTTACGATGTTTTCCCCAAAATATCTGTCTTTGATAAAACTAGAATGATCCTCGTTTATAAAATGAGGTAAGATGCTATTCAATTTATTTGCTTTCAGGCGGAGGTTATTTTATATAAAACATTTTGTAATGTTATTTGTCTCCATTTCTTAAGATACTGCTTTGAGTCGATATAAATAATTATTCCCTCTTTCTGTGTTGATGAAAGTTCCCTACACCGTAACTATAGTTTATGTCTCTGACAGGGAAATGACAAATCTTTTTTTTAAAACCTGAATAATAAAGATCATTTGAACCTTGCCTTTTATTGTCTTTCATCTGCTTCAAGCATCTTAAAAGTTTCCTCATACGATATAGGTCCTTTTAATAATATTTTGTCCATTTATCTCAAGTGGAATTTATCATTTACTTGTGAAATCTCTAGTGTTGTTTCCGCAGAGCATTCCACAACATCATATACAGTTTGCTTAACTATTTGTACATATTACGCAAATAAATAAACATCCACAACCATTTTCCTTCTGAAATTGTTGTAATTCAGATTTATTAATCAATCACCAATAAGTGATATGTTCTGTACCCGGATTTGATCAAAGCTTCATAAATGTCCACTAAAATATGTTAAATTCTCTCCAAATATCAATCAGATCAAATTCCTGATGTAGATCAAAGATTATCTCCCTTACCTTGTGATTATTACTATTCCGATACTTACAAGTGTCTATAGTAACTGTTCATGGCAGGATTTAAGTCACCTGCTAAAATTATGCTTTCATTAATACATGAGAAATAAGACCTCTCTGGTGGCCTAAGTGGTTAGAGCGTCCGCCTTGGGCGCGAAAGGTCGCTAGTTCGAACCCCGGCCCAGTAATATCAAAGACTTATATAAACTGGACTATAAGCTGCCTTGCTGCCTTGCTTGGCGCTCAGCATTAAGAGGTTAGTGTTATGACTGGTCGGCTTAGTGTCATGATAATGTGACTGGATGGGACATGATGCTGTATGTCTGCGGCATGATGCCCCAATGCTAGACGGCCCTACGAACTGCCACACTGCAGACACCCTAGCGATATGACTGAAAAATTGTTAAAGCTACGTGAAAAATCCAAATCTCTCTCTCTCTCTCTCTCTCTCTCTCTCTCTCTCTCACACACACACACACACACACACACTGGCATTAGGTGCATTTGAACTCTTAAAAAACAGTAATATCCAACATTGGACTAAGATATTTCTCTCAATTCTCAACAAAACGTGTCTTGTAAAAACGAAATACATGATATTTTAGTTTTGCTTGCTATATAGTGTTGTCTGTTCAAGCATCAAATTTAATGCTAAACACAATTCATTTATGTACTACCACTGATATCTACACAAAAGAGAAAAATACTGATTTAGTATACATATTATAGAATATTTTTCTGTATCGATTATTTGGTGATTGAAATAAAGCCGTAAAACCAAACAACAAATAACTTCAGGTTGCTATAAGAGCAAGACTTCCAATACTAAAAGCAAACATCAGCCAAAAGAAAAAAAAAAGACCTTCTTAATCATGCTGAAAACAACACACAATTTAGATTGTCAGGCACAACATGTTGAAGGAAAAAAAAAAAAAAAAAAAGAAGTTTAAATGTGTAGGTGCGTTAAAGAAGGGAAATAATTCCATAGAGTACCTATAAAGAAATTTTCGCCAACGTGGCTACTCCCCTTGAATTGGAACTTCAGTACCTGTGCCGACCATGTCACCTCAACTTCGGGAACCAGGTCATTGTAAGCAGTTGTAAAACCTGAAATACACAAATTAAAGCAAGCCCGACACGTTGAGTTTCGGACATTTATGATTTTAGTTCCATATATCAATAGATTCTATTTCTCCATAAGATGTGAAAAGGTATGCTTGGTTTTAGATTGAATTTTTCATATGTTGACTAAATAATGTAAAAACATCTTGTGTGCTGAAATTTCCTTTTATACAGAGAACCCTTTAAATAATTGTCGGTCAGCATTCCTTGTTATGATAATTAGTCTTCTCGCAAAGATCAAAGTAATGGAAGTGAAGAAAATAAGATATTGACAACATCGTGCATACCTGGCTCAGATACTGTAATAGCTGACGAAAAGAATGAAAACAGAGAAAGCACTACGAGTTAAACAGGATTTAGGCGGAGTTTGCAGAGGTGTGTTATATTTCTCTAGTTCACTTTTCGCTACGCTCTAATCAGATTAAAATATTTTTTTTAAAGAAGTTGTAGAACTACCGGACAGAACAGAAGAAGATATAGCGGACAAATCATACTCAGGCCGTACATACAAAGAATATGTCAAGCACAATCAAGAATCTATTTATGCACGAAGGCATTGTGGTGTAACAAAAGGGAGAAACGACAGCACGCTATGAGACAGACAATGAGAGAGAGAGAGAGAGAGAGAGAGAGAGAGAGAGAGAGAGAGAGAATTATATAGATATTGCAAGTTCAGGAAATGTCTGATTTATTCATTGATTGTGGATTTTATGGCGCAACAGCGCTCTAAGGCTATATAGCACCACATAAAGGTTATCTGATAAAACAGTATGTATCAAATAGGAATATTACCAACGAACCTAAAAGTACAAAAACAACGATGCTATGGTGAAAATATACGAAATGTGGTTGTAAATGATGTCGATAAAGGGTAATTAGATAATAAAAGATAAATTAGGGTGATTAACAGTACAAATCTTGATTAATACTACTCAAAGGAAATGTGGCGTACATTAACTATATTTTAGAATAAATTTTGAGTCGAAAGAAAAGTGATCAACGATTTATTATAAAGAGAACATTTTGAATATGTTTCAGTTAATAATGTGAATGGTTGCAATGTTAAATCATCTTAGTTGGTTATCCATTCTTCTTTTCAGTTCTAATTCGTTCATAATTTTGCTAACTAATATGATGAAATTTTCACTTATAATTTGTTCTTATTTTAATTATATGTTGACATTTCAAAATATTTGATCATATTTATTAATCCAATTCAAAAGAGCTCTTTGGTGTCAAAACTGAACATAAAAAAGAGATATTGCTAGTTGTGTCGGTTCAGTATGAAAGCCAACAGTTGTATCAGGAATGTACCTGAATATGACAATCAAAATCAATAATTATTTTTATTATTTGTATATTCAGTGTAGAATTATTCTCGTTTTTCTGTAGCCTGGAATTTTGCTTGAAATCAAGCGTACTCTGTCTCCAATGGTACTAATTCCGAGTCTTATTAGCTCTGTCAGTCAAATTTTACAAGATTCTATTCTATTGATATTTTCATTCAAACAAATTTTAGAATAATGAACTTAGCGAAAGATGTCCAGATATTGTCTCAAAATTTTAGCTCTAAGATCTCACTGGACAGTTGTTTTGGTCAATTTTCATCCGAAAAAGACCTATTACCGAAAAATAATAATAATTTTACATTAAAGATACAAATAAAAACTAACCACTACGCCATTGCATGACAGTTTTGAGAGGTTGGTATAGATAATAATTGTATTACCAATAGCTAATGAAATGGACGATATAACCTATAATAATGTTGATGATGTGTTTTTTTAATGATTTGTACTCCAATTTATGAATATTTATAAATATTTTCAAACAGTTTTAAAGTCATATATATGTAGTAGTGTAGTGAGAAATAATATCCGCTTAGGCCCCTTCGCGCTCCTGCGAATGTTCTGCCTGTCTTTTTATCATCGTAAAGTACTTTGCACCGAATGTAAGGAAGTTTCGACTGATTATAATTTTCCGTTTTACTACACGATATTAGGATAATAGTACCGCATATTAAGAAGTCTGCACATAATATAAGGTCGTGGGTGATATGGTGATTTGGATTTTTAAGGTCAATTTTTCAGTCATATCGCTACGGTGTCTGCAGTGTGACAGTTTATAGTGATGTCTAGTACTGGGTAATCAGGCCACATACATGCGGCATCATGCCCCACCCAATCACATCATCCTGACACTAGGCCAACCAGTCCTAACTCTAACCTCTTAATGCTGAGCGCCAAGCTAGGAGGCTGCCAGCACCATTTTTATAAGTCTTTGATATGACTCGGCCGGGATTCAAGCCCGCGACCTCCCGTATCCGAGTCTGACGTTCTAACTACTTAGGTCATCGGAGTAGTAAATATAAGGTCGACAACACCCCAAAAGAAGTTTGCACTTTGTATAAGGACCAAAATCACGTCTTATTAAGAGGTTTGTACATCATATAATAAAAATGTTCATATTAAGACAGCTTTGGCGTTCCAAACACATTAATACAATCTAAGTTGGTAGATACTGTTACAAATATCCCCACTCTCTGTAGTGTCCTCTTTTTCAAAGTTCGGATATAAGAACCCTACATATAATTCCTTTTGCTAATCTTGTGCTTTTAATTTTGCTGTATTATATATGCTGTGAAATTGTAGACGAAGAAGAAATAACGACAACAATGAAAACGATGATAGGAAGCGACAGGATGACGAATACATATTTTAAGCAAAATTGGAAGAGTTGAAGAAAAGTACTTGTTTGTGTCATAATTTAGCACGGCAGCTTTGATCATAATGTTTTAATTTAGCATGGCAATGCTTTGATCATAATGTTTTAATTTAGCATGGCAATGCTTTGATCATAATGTTTTAATTTAGCATGGCAATGCTTTGATCATAATGTTTTAATTAAGAAGCTAATCCAGGTCTACAGTTGCATTTCCACCACAGTGTGCAGGTGGTACCTAACCAATGTCATCTGTTGTTGAGATTTTCCTGCTCGAAAATTACAACTATGATTTACTGGCCAATTAAGAAGGCCGCCTGATCGACGGTTTGTTGCTGTGGCAACGAACATTAACTCTTCACAGCAACCTTACTGTGCCTGTAACTTAAATATAGCAACAGCGGGAAGGCAAATATACCACACTCTCACGTATCCTACAACAAGTGACCCAGAGCGGGCAGTGTTTACAATCGTTCACTCAGCGTCCCTGCCTGGTATTCTATCCTACCATAGCTCTCTGGAGCCCTTGATAACATGCCACTTTGCTGTGTTGCCATTATATCATGTCCGGGATTTTAACCAGTGCTGCTCAAATACATTTTAACGTTTAGCTGTGCATTCTCGAACGGAGGCCGTGTGCTGTGCGTATTACTGTCACTCTTTTGCACGCCATTAATACTGGTAGTGTTAAAACATTATTATCTTGATAACGGTCAAAGAGTCTCCTTCACAGATTAAACAGGACAGCTAGCAGAATGCAGAACACGTGCGGTGCCATCGTGGGACTGATATTTCTTGTATTGACGAACCTTGCTATAATGATTGCCTTCGCTACGCCGTATTGGCTAGAATACCGAACCATACATATTATGAATGAGGGACTGTGGGCTTCTTGTCTGGAGAATGAGTGTACGTGGTACTTCGAGGACAATTTCAAGTTTCAGTCACAAACTGAAGGTGAGTACAGTGGGGAATTTTCAACATCAACACATATCCGTATCAAAGCTGATTGTTTTGATTCATTACAAATATGTTGTGATATGGGCGGGTGGATGAGTAGATATGTTGAGACACACACATACATACATACATACATACATACATACATACATACATACATACATACATATATACATACATACATGACGGTTGATCCAAATTTCGTGCATACTGCACATAAATATAAGACAAAACAAGCTGTGTTAGTCACCCTTCGCCATATTGACCAGTTCTAAACTATATACGAACTCGGACACATGCGAAAACGTGAGGTTAAAAGAGTAACAGGGCAACGAATAATTGAGCAGTGTTGTGTAAACCTCGGGAAATCAGTGTTTTTTCCGTAGGGGTGTAAAAATCTGTCAAAAATCCCCTTAGTGTCAGGGGTCAGGTTGATTGGAAACCAAACTTTCGTGTCAGCACCGGCCTTAGCAAACGTGGGGCCCGATTTGGATCATTTTGGCGGCGTCCCTTGAATTTACGCGTGGGTCCCTCTGTGCGCATTTGGAAATAAACTTTTAAACAAGTTTTATTTGATATTGATCTTCAAATTTTCTTCCATCGCTCTAAAATTACTTTCTTTCTATAGATATATTTTAAAAAAATGACTAACGCGCTCCTGTGAGCGCAGGGCCCGATTGGGCCAAGTCGGTCCAATCGACCTAAGGCTAACCCTGTTTAGTGTCAGATCTGGGGATCAAATACAAAAATGAGGGTTCTCTAATGCACAAATGAAGAAAAAGAGAAACTGTAAATTGCCATTTAAATCGAATGCTTAAAATGGCTTCAGCAAGTGTGTCGTGTCGAGTTGGCACTTCGCAAGGCATTTTTTTTTGGGGTACCGGAATCAGTCACATTTCTTTTAGCCTTGCTTGTCATAGACCACAAGAGATTATTCGATTACAGCCATCTTAAGACCTTGCTGTCACTACATCTGAACAGATCTTCATATCAACATGTTTTTTTTTGTTGTTGTTGTTTTTTGTTTTTACTGAAAGACTCCATATTATATCAGGTTGGTCCTAAATAAAATTAGCGATGATCAATGACATCTTAACTCTGGATTTTAGCTGTATTTGATAATAATGGTGAAAACAAAAACAAATACGGAAACAGGTTGTGGATATATTTTTAAAAAAATACTTTGATAGATGAAACTTTAATAATTTTATCCAAAACTATCATTTGTAGAATTAACTAATCGTAGCCTATCTAGTATCTTGACCTTATTTGTGACACTTTCCGTGATTTCTTTCCATTATATTTGGGTCAAAGTGTGAGGCCGTTGCAAAAAATACATCACATGTACTCTTGCTTTTTAGATAGGTTTCGACCAGTGAAAAATAAAATTACGAATGATTTGATTGGTGTACTCTGGGGCCCATAATTAAGCATTAGGACATCTGAATGTTAGGAACCACAGCATTAGAGATACTAGTATGCAACTAACTTTACACTGCGTTTGATCATGCGTGTTGACAAGTTACAGAATCTTTGGTCCAAACAGATTTGTTGTATCGTCAGGTTCTTCATTTATTTGAGTTAAATATATATTTATTTCGTTGCTTCAGTGTCCATTAAGTGTTTGATAATATTATATTCCCCAGCGATGCTGTACGCTATCATTTAACAGAATATTCCATTTCGACGTGTTTGCAGTGAAAATGTTGGTGACAAAGTAAACCGATTAAATAGTTTGTAAAATTCTTCAGTATAAAGGGAACATATTCAGTATAAAATATAACGCGTTACTTTTCCAAAAATGTAACGCGCTACTGCTGGTAAAAGAACGTGTTACTTTTGCAAATCTTATTTTTATAACAAGTTTTTTTTTTTTTTTACTTTTTATTGGCAAAACAAAATCAACAACCAAAATCAAGACATAGAAGTTTCTAACTTGTCACGTTTTTAAATTAACTTGTTCTCTTTTGAAAGTCAGGCGTTGGTTTGGTATAGAATATATCATCATCATCATCATCATCAGTCCCGTAGTCTGGTAGACCGTTGGGGCACCGCACAAGACCGAACAACCAGCTTCCTCCATTCCTCTCGATTTTCCGAGTCGCTCAGTGTCAAGCCTGTCCACTCTCGAATGTTGTCTTCCCACCTCTTTCTCTGTCTGCCTCTCTTTCTTCTTCCTTGTACAGTGCCTTGCAGGATCGTCTTGGCAAGTCCCGATGATCGTGAGACATGCCCATACCACTGCAGTTTACGTTTTTCACTGTGGCCAGGAGGTCTTCGTGAGGGAACTTAAATAATTTCTAACACGTTACTTTTTAAAAGTACAAGTGGCACATCTATGTTTGGAAGAGCTATTGTCACCTGGTAATAATGAAAGGAATTAATAGGAAGAGAAGCCACTGGTGAGACCATAAGTCTTTGTACAGTTAAGGACTAACGAAAGTACCCATAGTTCTACACGTGTAGATTTGTAAAAGTTCGATCGTGAATATGGAAGAGTGTTAAAAAATAACAAAAGCGGAAAAACAAGAAGATTGGTAAAAATGATTTTAAAAATATAAGAGCCGTTTTGGGAGTCTCCGTAGCTTTTACAGCGTGGGTCTCGAATTCCAAGGGTCATATGTCCGGTACCCGCTCGGCCTTTCCTGGATTGGTTTGTCTCAGAGGAAGTGGCACTTAACCCCCATTTCCTCTGTAAGATATAGCCAATAATGTATTAAAAGTGCTGCTAAACCAACCAACCTAAGAATCGCTTATCATAACGTCATGTTTAGCGATTCGTCACGTTCACGCCTGCTCCGGAAACTCTTACCGAACCATAAAGAACTGGATCAAATTCTTAAAGTACATACAGCAATTTTATGACATTGTACACTTGTATGTTATGTTTCCAGGATGCTTAAGGTTTGATTATATAGCTTCGTTCAATTTATTCCTGTACACAGTGTCTAAGATTGGTTTAATGTCTTCCTGAACATGGGGTCTACGATAGCATGCGTGAGTAGGTACGTACGAACAAACGTACATATGGATGCATACATGTATTCTTCTTAGTACATGCATATGATAACATACTTAAGCAGAGTTTCGTAAGCATGTTAGTTTTTGCTAAGAACCTAGGCTTTTGTAATACGCAAACAATAGCATGCGTCCTGAAATGTTCGCTTGTGAAGTGTTCGTGCATTTAAATTTTAACGTTTTTAAAAGCTAATGTTTTTACGTAGGGAAGGGTCCATGAGATTTCACAATGGCATTACAGTGATTCAGTTGGTATACATTTGCGTGTGCAACCCTTAGTTGAAAATCTACTCCCAAGTAAGTGATATTACATAAAAAAGTGTTTTAAAATGCCCTATTACTAAATACAAATAAAATACTAGAGAAACAAGTATTTGGAAATGTAGCAAATATACTTAGAGTGAAGGTCAAACATCCCTTTTTACAAATTCATAACAAAAAAGGTATGTTGTTGGGTATACTTTCTGTATGGCACAGTTATTGAGACAACGTAGCTTTTCCACAGTAGAAACCAAATGCGGTCGATTTACATGTGGTGAAGTGCTATATATTTCCAAATTTATTGGATACTTTTCGTCGACTAGCATTGTCTTTCACACGGGAGTCTCATTGGGATTATTAAAATTGTATAAGAATTATTTTTTTCGTTATTTAGTTAGAAATTGCAATCAAGTTCATTTTCGGTCCAGTTTCTTCAAGAGTTTAAAGCGCTTCGATAAATTGAGTTAAAGCCACTTAATATTAATGACGCCATAAAGTTGATTTGCAGAAGCAGACTGTCTTAATAGTTGTAGCGATGTATAAAGTAAACGGATCAATGGATACATTTACAAATGGATGCGCGAACCTTTAATGTATTAAAAGAACTGGACAGTGAATTAGTATATGCGAACTGTAGAATTATGACCTCTTACATGTGACAATTTCTGATTTTCAGGAAAATTCCAGGGATTTAATCACGATTTGTATTGTGGCTGTCGTTTTATTGAGAAATGACCGTTTTTCTGAAGCGTGAAAAAATAACAAGGAAGGAATTTAGTACCAAAAGAGTCTTGTCTTATGCTTCAGTATAAAGCCATAGTGTCTTATGTCTGTGTATCAAGTCTCAAAACCAACTCGAAAACCATTAATTGCTTCTTGCAATCCATGCTCTTCCTGCAAATATCTCAAGCTATTTCGTCTGATTTCGTTACGTGAATTGATCCATTCATAATCAGTTTATCACAAGGAAATCCACTTTCGTAATGGTGATCTGATTTACTCAGCGGAGATTTTGCTAGTTTGCTTTTTTTTTCAGTTGAATTGGCACGGTAACCGTATTTCTGCCCTGTAATCATTACATAAGGGAGCATTCATTATTCGTAGGACGAATGGTATTCCGTTTGGTACAATAAACTCAAAAATATTTGTCATGTCGACAGCTCGCCAGGACAACACAAATTTCATGCCCATGCCGCACTCTCCATACCCCGTGGTATATGACAGATTGTTTCATGTAACCTGGCCCTGTTTTAGGCCACACTATGGATACGTGTAGTTTACTAATATTTTAAAACGGGTTGAGTTTGTTTTGGGGTGTTTTTCTAATGTTGTTTTATAAATACACGGTTGGTGTACTAACATGGAGAGTAACAACATACTCTGGTGATGAAAATCCGGTCATATTAAATAGGACTGTGTCTAA
This sequence comes from Megalonaias nervosa, assembly GCA_016617855.1. Taxonomy (NCBI): domain Eukaryota; kingdom Metazoa; phylum Mollusca; class Bivalvia; order Unionida; family Unionidae; genus Megalonaias; species Megalonaias nervosa. Next base: position 7,490 of record JAECUM010038718.1, on the reverse strand, counting down.
AGGACCTGGCCAATTGCAAGGAATTTGCTTTTATAAATCTCATTACCAAGGGCTGCTTGGTTTCTGCAAAACTTCGCGCACAGTCACAATTTTACCGAAAGTACGAACGGTCATTTTGCATCTAAAAATAATCCGTATTAAACTCCCTCGCCAGTGCGACTACATCAAGCAATTTGTGGTTTATTCTCGTTTTCGCCTATCCAGACTTGCGTATTTAGTCTTGATTCGTCTTCAAAAAGGCAAAACCATATTTAATCACCACTGGCAATCTCATCTAAAATTCCCTGGTCAGTATTTTAATATTTGGCTAGTATCTGTTTGGCGATTTCAACTCGAGCCTGTTTTAGATCCGTCATCTACAAATGCTGGGCCCATCTTGCACAAAACTATCTCAGCTTCACACAAGTCTTCATTATATTAAAAACAGCAGACGAATTAATGCATGTAATAATATAAGTATATTCAACTGTGTATCGAGCTGCCACCTTCGCAGCAGCCACTTCCGGCTCACCAATCGCAAACAGTGGTCTTCCACAACGTAAATCATCTTTCCTGAATTCGCGACCAACTTTGAAACAACGAAACCGCCTCAAAATTGTACGATATGACAGAGGTATACATCCGTAAACTTTATCCGAGTCTGGTTTGCTGTCAGTGGGGTTTTAGCAAAGTACCCTTCGGATTTTACGTTATGCATTTTGCTCAGGAATAGAATTATTTTCCTTCTCCGACATGTTTATGCCACTGCCATTTACCTGTGTTACGTCACATGCATATCTCTGCATGTGTCCGGCGTGCTGCACGTGCAGCTGCAGATCATTGTATTGAACGTTATTTTGTCTATCATTAAATTTATTGACAAGTTCAAAGAAATAAAACTGGTATAACAAATAATTCAGAGTTTTATAAAAACACCGTAAAATCAGTTTTATCAACATGCTGTAAACCAAATTTGTAATATCCCCCCATCAGATGAATTTTAATTAATCCCCTTCCATGAACACAAGTTAGTCATCTTGTTTTAAAGGCACTCTATCTAACTAAATAGTGAACGGTCTCCATTGGAACATATAGGAATATTCGAGAACAATTTCCAAAGTAACTTATTGGTCCAGAGGAGCGTATTGGAATATTCCAGAACACTTCCCAAAGGAAATTGTTAGAATATTGAAAACAACTTTCCAAATTCAGACTGACAGTACCATACGCATTTTCTTCAAAAATATATTGAATTATCGTTATTGTTTTTAATATAACTTTGACATAAATTCGTCATTTCTTTACAACTATTAAATAACTAGTACGTGATAATATACCCCTTTCTTAATATACTAAACTTTATTCACAGTATAGATTCTACCTTTTGTATGTAACAATAGTGTGTAGACCTGTTTCTGTTAAATCCAATGTTACAGTGCTGTGTCTTTCGGCAAGACGCTTTTTCTCAGTCATCCACAACGAACTAAACACACAAGGTAAAACTTCTTAACGCAGGTTTAGTCTAACCAAGTTAGAAATATTGCTTGTCGCTGATGCACGCCAGTAATTTTCATGGCTGAAACAAATACTCAAAATCCACAAGAGGAAAAATTAATAACAAAATACTCGTGAAGGTTACATAGTATGGGAGGTATGCATATTAGCTACATAACACAAACTATCCCAACCAATAAAAAATAAGAATGTCAAGCACACCGAATGTGAAATAAGGAAAGGACTAATTAAATTTTATAGATGTAAGTAATGTGATTAGAAAGACAAAAGACTACTAAATAAAAAAAAAAAAATAAAAAAAATATGACGTTTTATTGAAACAAGATTTGAAAGGCCTTTGTGACGATAAAGATTTGGGGTTTTATTAATGAAAATTCCAGTTTCATAATTTACATTTAGCTGTATCACGTGTATGTGTTATATATATATATATATATATATATATATATATATATATATATATATATATATATATATATATATATCTTCATTGATTAGTACAGGTCAAGATATTCGGATTATATTATTTGCGTTGGAGTAAAGACACTTTGAAGCTTACTGATGCTTAGTTTGGGTGCTTTCGATCGAGAGAGAGAGAGAGGGAGAGAGAGAGAGAGTGGTGGTGGTAACACATTCTTTGACCTTGAAGACTTTTAACTCGAAAGAAAATGTCGAATTGTAAGTCCTACCCCCCTATGGGGCACCGATTTGTCCTACGACCAGTTCTTTAACCGAATATCGGCTTTCTATTGTTAAATCGATTGTGCAAGTAAGTTATCTTGCACTGACTGGGTCACGTGATTCTGGTCTTTACCTCCTGGGAACCGTTGTCAGCATTTTCCTTGGAAACGATCAAATCACAATTGTTACAGCAGGCAGCATGAATGGTTTTTCTGCGTTGGATTTAGAACTCGGGTACGGCTGTTCGAACCGTAGCCGTCAAACTATAAGCGCTCTTTAGTTTAATGCACTCTAGTTTCGGTGTCTATTTCGCTTCGTAGAAATGTACACAAAGAGGTGTACACATGTCACATTAAGAAAGATAAAGACTTAGCAACAAATTGAAACCTGTTTTTAGCCTTCACCTTACCAGTCTGAACTTAGATGACCCGACCTTTATATTTTAACTATATCTGACCACTGCAACGTTTACCACTTTTTCAGTCGGATTATCCAATTATTCAATGTCATTTTTTATTCACATTTTGGCATGATGCTCATACGATAGAAAACAGCACCTCTAGCTGCGCGGCGGCTTCAAATCATCTGTCTATCAGCGAATCTTTGATAATGGGATTTCTGCCAAATTTCACGTGGAGCTTAATCAGGACCGGCAGAACAGGGTCTATCTTGTTTATTTTGCTGAATACACCTTCAATGTTAGGCAGCATCACGCGATTTTGTTATTTAAACATTTTAAGGTAACCTATTAGTCACGTATGGTCAGTCCATGCCTTATTACAAGCTAAGTGTTTAGTTACAGTCTTCATTTTTTTTTAATATCATCATTATGATGTAACATTACAAACCTTTATACCGCAGTAATATTACATATACTCGCTTATAAGTTGAATCCATCTGCAACCTTCATAGACCCAGATTTTCTGTCTGTGCAGGGTGTTAGTAGTAACAAACAACACACAACGTAGACCCTGATTATGCGACGGTAGATCAGGGTATGTTTTGTTTTCGATTACAAACAAAATAATTAATTATGATCGCATTAGTGGCAGGCTTACACATCGGACGACTTACATATTTGTCGTTGTGTGTGTGTGTGTGTGTGTGTGTGTGTGTGTGTGTGTGTGTGTCCTTCTTTTGGGAAAATAGTATGTTGGACATCTCGCTTCCGTAAAGCAAGATGTGTGAGCATAGAATTATGCTCATATAACGTACATCCATAAAATCATCCAACGATCAGTCATTACGTGCAGTAACTTTGCTTCTTTCTACAGAGAAACAACTAATGAATTAATCTATCTAAAATGTTATGTCTCTTTATCACTGTATCTTTCTAAGTACCTGCATGCCTCTGCATATTTATCCGTCTACTTTTTTTATGCTGTCTACCTGTATATATGTACCTATTGATTTATCTACTGTTTATGACTTTTGAAGCAGCAAAGGTAGAGACAATATATAGTGTATATACGGCCTGTAATGTGATGAGGAGGCATATAGATGGGCGTAGTCCAACTTTCGTTAGCATCTAGAAAATCTGTGTCGTGTTATAGTAGATATAAGTACATATCTCTCTCTCTCTCTCTCTCTCTCTCTCTCTCACACACACACACACACACACACACACACACACACACATACATACATATATATATATATAATGCCAGTGATAGACAGACCAGCTGCTTGCACACGTAATTAAGATCTGACCTTCAAACGTTTGCTATCCAAAACACAAATTACTTCCAGAACCCCGGAAGGTGGTGGATAGGTGTGGATCCAAATATGCACTGGTCTTGACATCTGCTTTAGAGCAGAGTACCTGACAATAATATGTTATCTTTATATCAAAATAATATGTTATGCTTCATATCAGAATAATATGTTATCTTTATATCAAAATAGTATGTTATCTTTATATCAAAATAATAATCTCCTTTGAATCAGAATCGAAGCCCTGAATATGTTAATATTTAACGCAGGCCTTAATTGTGTTGGTAATTAGTGCAAGCCCAGATTGCTTTAGAATTTAACTCTAAGCCATAATTGTGTTGGCATGTAACGCAAATCTTGATTGTTTTGATATTTAACGCAAGCGCCGATGGTGTTGGTACGTAACACAAGTCCAGATTGTTTGTTTCATTGAATTCAGACTAAGGATTGAGAAAAGACACATTCACGTACAGATGTACAGACAAAATACGAGATGTGTATAAGAGTTTTATAAATGAAGAAAAATGTTATATTTCACTTTCACTTTATTTTTGAAATAAGCACGACGATTGCCATTTTACTATTCCAGCACACACTCATTGTCTGAGAACGAACGACGGAACGAACGAATGAATGAAAAAAAGAACATTTCCTTGTCAAGTTTTTGATTACTATTTGCTTTCTCCTGATTACTTGAAACGTAATTGTTTCGCTGTGAAAGATGGTCATGCGGTCGGGCTACAAATTGTTAGCATTACCCCATCTCCAAGCATCCTCACCAGTACAACGTATCGAAACGTGGAAAGTGGTAAATAGGTCACGTCTGTATACGTTAAATTATACATGGAAAATAAACCAAACCTGAAATTATATATTAATAACACAGACAGAACGAAAATGAGAAATACAAAATAAAAAAATAAAAAAATGACTTTTGGTGAAAAAGAAGTAAAAAATACTTTGGGTAAAAAGATCGAAAAATTAAGAAATTGCGAAACCAGTGGCTAATGTAAATATACATAAATAAATTACAAAATTCATTTATGCAATGTCAAATGTAAACCATGTAGAATTAAGCTAGTATTATACAAAGCTGTAAATCTAACAGAGAAACAGAAATAAGACGAGGAAGAGGGTATAAACTGACGACGTTAATTAGCTGATCCTTAATATGACAGCAATAACCTGAATATATAGAGAAAACACTTTCAGGTACAATGTAAAATGTATACTTATAACAGCTGAAACAGTATAGCTTGTTAGCAAAGACGTAAATTGTATTGCATACAATAGATAAGCAAAAGGAGTATCTCTAATTTATTCATGAAACATTTCAAATGTTAAAAAGGTTTTCTCATTAACTCGCGCGAACAACCCGTTTAAGAGTTATTCTCTATTGTTAAACTCGCGTGGTTGTCCCATGTAATAAAAGTTGTTCTCGTTGTTTTCGACCCAAATAATATGTTTTTTTTTTTTTTTGCATTGTTAAACTCGTTTGATTAAGTCATATAAGAGAGTTGTATTCGTAATAAAGTAGAAGAGCTAACTGAACTTGGCACTATATCACGATTTTATTAATCTGGTTAACAATAATATACTTATGTAGGTGTGAATTTGTGTCACCTGTTCTGGTAATGGGGTCATTCAAAATGCAGTTATACTTTTAGATATAGTTTTAGTTTGGAACAAGTGTTACGGTGTTACGATGACGTAAAGTATAAATGCGTAATTAGCCCACATTTAAACAATCAAGGGATGTAAAAAAGAAAATACTATCAAATATTTGAAATAGTTGTGAAGTATATGTAGTCAGGAGAAAACAACAACTGACGATAACAATTTCTTTCATTGTGATGTTAATTTATTTTCAAACGTTTTAAATTGGACAAAATCTGTTGGGTTTTTTTTTCTGTGGTGTTTTACGGTACATCAACACAAATAGGATATTGAGTATGGAGGGAGATTACCGCCATAATTCTATGCGTGTATGTTCTAATCTTCCTTGATGCATTATTGTAAATGGCTGCTTGCAAGTGCTACTTTCATAATTCTTTATATGTATATTGTATTCTTCATTGATGCAAACTGTACGTGGCAGTTTGCAAGTGCAACTTTCCTTTTGCATTATTGTCAATGGCTGCTTGCAAGTGCTATATTCATAATTTTAGTCATGAATTTTCTATTCTTCATTGATGCAAGCTGTAAATGGCTGCTTTCAAGTGCTTAAATCTACTTTCCTTCTGCGTCATTACATCTTGCAGTTTGCCAACTACTGAATTGATTCTTTAGTTTGTCGAATCGCAAACGTTATGTCAGTTATTACATGTTTTGTTTATAAACTTGCCATATTATAATTGCATCATTCCAACTGCTGTTTTCATATAGATATGGCCTTGAAACAGTGTAAATACTAAATTTTATCAGTATCGTCTTTGTTGTCCAACTCGTGTCGCTATCTGTTGTCATAATGGCATACTAGAGACTAGCATGACATTATGACAACAGACGGCGCTCTAAATTTCTAAGTTTTTCCGTTACCAGAAATAATTAATGCTCCCTACAGAGCTTTACGGCAATCATTTTGTGTCGATAAACATTGTGACTCTTTTAGTCCTCTTTTTTAAGGTGTACGTTAGCAACGAAGTTTTAATCGTTCTCTCTAAAACCATGTGCTTTCTCGAAGGTCTAAGTGATGTATAGTACCTTACGGAAAAAAAAAAACACATACACTACAGCAAGGTGGTCGATTTTCTTCAACCCTAGTTTTGACGCACTCAAGTATTTACTTTCACCGTTTAAGAAATCTATTTTTCTTAGTGATATCTCTCATTTTTTTGGAAACATTAGTTATTTTAGCAAAGTAAGGATCAGAAATGACAATGATATATTCCATCGTACTCTTCTTAACGAGCTTTCATCAGACGACCCCTGGTTGTAAGGATCGTATTATACGTCATTCATATTGACGCACCTCACAGACGTCTATCTTTTCCTGTGATACTACTGTACATAAACTCCGCGAAAATAATATATTTCAGAGCAACATCAATAGCAAATAAAAAAATAAGGTTTATAGGTAAAATGACATTAAAAAAATTAAGTATTCTTTAAGGTTTTCTTATTCTTATCACAATCTTCAGTTTGGAACATATTTTGTCGCAAAAGCCGAAATAATCAAATTGTGGAAAATCCTGTTCGTATCATGATAAAAATGTTTACTTGCGATTAGAAGTATTAGATTTAGTGTACGATTGTTTTCCAAAATACTTAATTTGCATTGATAATGTACAGAACCTCAACTTTGGATGTATTTTTTAAAACACAGCCTTAAAACTGGTTTGCATCCTTTAAAACTTTTTCTCTAAAAGTGGAAATATCAGAGACAAAAGACATATTGCTACAGGAGATTTTACTTTTATTTATTTTAATTCTTACATTTATCAACCAAATCAAAACAATAAATTGGTTCAAGAATTTTAAAACAACAAGAGAAAAACCTCGACTGATCTTACTCGATAATTATACAGAGTAGAATTTTACTGATCACTGTCTTTTTATTTGGTTTGATTTTATCTAATTGCCTACATGTATCCTAGGTAGTT
>JAECUM010038717.1:0-11866 GCA_016617855.1 Megalonaias nervosa | reverse complement strand
TAAAATTGATAACAATATCAAATGATTACAAACTTTTTTTCACAGGCTCTCAAGACAAAAAAAAACCCACTCACATTCCATATCGTATCAACCAAAAATAGTATCAATGAAATACATTATTTTTGCCCATAATTCTAAGTAAACAAACCAAACAAGCAACAAATATATAATACGAAGAAACAATGGAAAATATGTAGAATAGATAACGATATAAAATGTTTGTCCAAAACTTTTCATGACTTTTGTAACGATATATGTTCACACCCAAGGAAGGCAAACAATCATATGTTAACAATATACTTCAATAAATATGATTTGAACAATGATGAAATTATAAGCAATGTGGATATTGCCTGAAAGGAGGAGTCATCTTTCGCACATGAAAACATGAAAGACTATGATAGCTCTCAATACAAGACCTTGAAGCACGGGACGTCTGTAGCCAAATTCCATGTATTGCGTTATTTTTATATTCATTCTGGACGAAAATGTACGCTTAATTGCGTATCCTATGGTATAATTCATGTAACTGCGCAATCATTAATATGTTCCTAGAGTCAAATACACTTTAAGTACAATTTCAAAACGATATTATACAGTTTTGAAGAATTTCATTAGAATTCTTGTTATTTTTTTTTTTACAATTGTCTTGTATAATCATATTCGTCATAACGTCCTTTCGACAGCTTCTGTTTTACGTCCATCACGAACTTCACAATTATGTATAAACGTTAAAAATATGTGTCCTTTGTACCATTGTTTCTTTGAATATTATGTTCAGCCTGGGCAATGACAGGTATAATGTCTCCATTTGTTATGCCTACAGACTTATAGGAGGCAGAATATTATCATGTATTCATATAATTGACGATTATTGCAATATCTACACAAATCTCATTTGATCTCTTCGGTGAGGACCTCGTTTGTTTTTCATTGAATGGGGCATCTCATTGTACAACGTCGTTGGCAGAATGTACAGAACGTGTGTCCTTTACAATTCTGGGAAACGCAGACCGGGAGTATATGCGCCATCACATCAGTTTATGGTCGAAAGATCGCCATTCGAACATCCGAAAAAAGGACTTTTCTTTTGGTTTGGACTGGATTCAAACCCATATTTCAGATACCGGTTTAGTGTCGTTTTGTGATTCTCGTTATTCTGGAATAATAACAAATACAAAGTCGAATTAAAGCCAAATAATGGTTTTAACAGGGAAAGGAGTACTTTCAAAACACTGTTGGAATAGGAACGCTCCAGAATTTTGATATGCATCGATTTATTGGATGGTATGGTGCATTTCGAAAAATCGCAGAAGTCGTAGGTTAATAGGCGGTATGGACGTTTTGATGTGACCGTTTTATATTTGTTTGGGTTTTTTTTGAGGGGGGGGTTGTTTGTTTGTTTTTGCTTGGTTTTTCTTTTTTTCTTTTTTTTTTTGTTTTTTTTCGTTTGTCTTTGTTTTATACAAGCCACATCCTCTATCCCCATTGCTCGATTTTTGCGAATTTCACAGATACACGCAATTGTATTCGCACACAAACGGATTATAAAAATAACTTGTAGTCAACAATGAATATACAGAATAAGACTAATAGTGGTTGACACTGATGATTTTTACTAACTAAAAACTCAGAGGATAGTTTGTGCACTTACGTCAAGAAGCGTCAAAAACCTCTATTATGGTACTACTCAGTAAAGTTTCAAATGAGGCTTATATTACTGATTTGCAACGATACCACACAAAGCTGAGGAAACATTATTATTGATGGCCACTACAACGTAGCAGAGAACTATTTGTTTGTACCAACTGTCACAGAGAATGTTTTGATATTAAAGAAATATCATCGTATATAATGGCGAAATTTCAAACTAGATGCGAACAGTATTTAAAATAATTTATGGACATATTTAGTTGTGATATTATTTAACCGCATGATTAGATAATTTTAAAAAGTTGCATAAAGATTAAATCGCTGTTTTGGTTTGATTTGTGTGTGATTTGGATTTTTAACGTAGCTTTAACAATTGTTCAGTCATATGGCTACGATGTCTGCAGTGTAGCAGTTTATAGTGATGTCTAGCACTGGGGCATCATGCCGCAGATATGTAGCATCATGTCCCACCCAGTCACATTATCCTGACACCAGGCGAACCAGTCCTAACACTAAGTTTTTAATGCTGACCGTTTAGCGAGGCAGCTGTTAATACCACTTTTAGAAGCTTTTTAGATGACTCGGTCGGGGGTCGAACCCACGACCTCCTGCATCCGAGGTGGACGCTCTAAGCATGAGAAGAGGTAGCTGTTTCGTTTAAATGCATCATACAGATTTATCAGAGAGGCCCAAATAATGTTTCAGCGGTTAAGAACACATATCCGGAACATTTTGACCAATTAATTAACGAAGGAATTATCTTAGAACAGCAAATAAATGAGTTTGGTAAAAGTCTGAGAAAACAAATCGAAAGGCCATTGTTTGATATTGTGCAAGAAACTATAGAGACGCTAACGTCGAATATTGATAATGATGCACACGACGATGACACCGAAACGTCACGTGAATGTAGCTTGAGTACAAAAGATCAGCAAGGGTACATACATGAGAGCAAATGCTTTTAGAATAACCAAAGACATTTGTTAATGGTTATGAAGACAATAATGAGGTCAATAAACTAATGACACTTTTAAAAAGAGATTTCAGCGCAAAGAAACAGAAACTAAGGAGTAATCACATCATAAATGAAGATCCATTGAGCATTAACGCGTTAGTATACCATTTCTTGAAAAACGATCAAGTAACTAGTATGCAGTTGTTTAGCCTAATACTGAGTTAAGAACATTATATATAAACATCACAAATATTTCTCGTGGTTGTTTCATCGATAGTGAATGGCGAACAAGTTGTGATAGGATATGATTTATCGTATTAACAATTCATTTTTAAAAGTATCCAGTAGTTTGAGGCAAATGACCGTATTATCATATACTACCTACTGCAAGCTGTTTTAGGACCCTTAATATTTAATGAGTAATACATATACCAGAGGATCATTCACCATCAATCGAAAACGTGTGTGATTAAAAAGTACTGATTTTTTGCTACTGCAGAAATATAATTCAAGAAGTTCATTAAGGAGTAATACGCGTAAAGGCGTATGCAAGGGAAAATACTACCTATGTGGCAAGGCTTGTTATTACGAATCCTGTAAATCACATTTGCTGTTGTTTCGTGTTGACACAGATCCTCGGCCACGTATTAAATGTGGTGGAGGAGTCAAATCACGAAATCAACTTTGCCGATTATGTGGATCATTTCGCCGTCAAAAAGTTGCTAAAACAAATATGAAAACTTTTTGTTGCAAAGATGTCTGACCGTGTTAACATCGTCGAGAAAAACCCATCGAACAAGATCCAAAATGTCGATGAAATAATTAGCAGTTTCTAATATTGGTAAACCAAAGAAAAAATTATAAATGGAACTTCCAATTACAGAGCGATTTTCATATCTGTATGTATCTATAAATGTCAACCGTGCATCAGCTAAAACAATCGCACAACAGAGTGGAATGTAGATAACAAGTATTATGCGAAAATCCTACATACTTGAATTATTGAATTTTTAAACGAACCTCCCCAGTTGTGCATAAATTTCCCCCTGATTAACTACAGCCGCCTGCAAATGCAACGGTACAACAACTGAAACTATTTGCACGTGAGCGCTATTTAAGAATTCCAAAAGATGCAAGAAAATCTGACAAAAAATTTGAAAAAAAATTGCATTATTACGTCATTTGAGCATAAAACCCCCCGTCGTATTGCAACTGCTGTTGCTGAACATGTTCGCGAACAAAAACATCTTGCACCTCTCATTGTGTCACTAACACTGACTTGTTAACTAGAAAAGGCATTTATCCCTACCAATATTGAAACTCAATTGGCACCTATGGAAGCGAGGTTTTTTTCCGCTTTGTCTCCTGAAGGTATTTCTGCCAAGGACTACATGACACAAAATTTGGTCAGCATGTGACTCAAAAATATGGATGACTATCATGATCTGTATTTGTTGACCGATGTGCTTCTGCTTGATGATGTCAAAAAGAAAAATCGAGTTGGAATTGCTAAGTGATATAAATATGCATCTGTTTATCGAGCATTCACTTCATGGTGGAATATCAATGTCAAGTCATCAATATGCACGCTCAAACAACACAAATATAGACGGGTATGATTCCTCTGTCCCAAACATTACATCGTGTATCTTTGCACCTAAGACCTTTATGATTTGGCAATGATGCAACCGTTACGTTTTGGATGGTTTTCGAGGACTGATCCCTACATACTGACATACAAAATCAAGTGCACGATTACAACAACAATACCGACCACGGATAATTCTTTGAAGTTGATTTAGAATACCCGGAAGAAATTCACCACGCTCATAACGATTTCCCGCTGGCTCCAGGAGCGTTGTCAGTACCTCGTGAGTGGTTGTCACCTTATCAGTGTACAGTTGTAAATCAATCCGGGCGCATATTTAATGAATCTACCAAGCTTGTCCAAATATAAGGATTACAAATATTTATGCGGTGCACGTACAAAATCTGCAGTTTTACTTGCGATTGAGAATGGGTGTAAGTAATGTCCGTGGAGTGCTTAGATTTCGCCAACACGCTTAAATGGCCCTACACAGTCAAATGAATACGAATCAGAGAACAAAGGCCACAAACGACTTTGAAAAATGTCTTTTGGTTCATGAAGTTTTTCGTATTTGTCAAAATAATGGAAAATTTACAAAACCTAATTCGAGTCTATTCGTGAAAGTGAACAAGTAAAACTTCGATATATGGCCGACTCAGCATTTGAATCCCAAAAATATCTTTGCTGATGGATATTGTTACTGTTTATAGTAAAAACAGCAACGCTCAAGTCGACGTAACTTATGCTTGTTCATCGGTACATGACTTGTCAAAGTTGCTCACGTACGGTGGTTTTGCAAGATCAAACCGTGTTAAGATGCTTTATACCGACAAAGAATCACTGTCGATGCATTTAACTACCGATGTTCATTCATATCGCATCAAATGCATTCACGAGCGAATTTACAACAGCGATAATCCAAATGAACACCCGTTGTTTAGTAACGCCAATAGAAAGGTTGGTGGTTTGTTGGTGATTTTATTATTTAGCGTATGTATACTTGATGGAAGTCGAGTTACCATCTATGTGATCCGCTCTGTCTCCGTGATTGCATTAATATTTATTGTGCATTGTGTTGTACGTTTCGATGTCCAAATAATCATTCGTCAGGTGTGCGATTAAATCGGTCCACAATATGTACAATCGTACACGACTTTGTCGATCACATACACGATCATTTGGAAGAAATAAGACCAAAGCCTGATGAACCTCGTTTAGTATTTGAATATCAAACAAACACGTGAAATTGTTCTTGACGCAAGCAGGTAAAATTCCTACAATGCTTGTTTGGCCAACCATTCTCGAGCATTAAAATAGGTGAGGTTTGCCGCTGATGCCAAATTTTTAGACCTCTTCAACTATCCAATAACCGTAAAGAATGTAATACATGATGCATAAGATTCGCCCAGAAACCATTACATTAAAATAATTTATTTGCAATGGACACCTAGTGCAATCTTGGCCTTTTGTCGCCTTCCATGATTCATCATGCGATTCGATCTCATAGTGTTGGATTAATCGCATTCAAGCCACGAATAAGATCTATAACGGCAAGTTGACGTACACAGATATTGTTTGATATACTTATAAACAGGTCGTGTTGGTAACATGCGGGAAAAGCATGATTAATAGGTGCTTCACCAAGCTGTAGTTGGTTGTAAGAATCAAGTCGAATATAAACTCATATACCAGGCCCACTTTAATTGTATTCAAGTAAACGAGTTATACTGTCCGTGAGCAAGCTTGCAAGCCACAAACATAAAAATTGTTTGTTCATCTTTGAACAAATTCTAGTGATTGCATTTTGACCATTACGTGTTTGAACTGAGCAGGATTTTGAAATGAGTTTTCATGCGACATCTCAAACAATATTACGTTACATACACTGTATTATTCAACTGCATCATGAAAATGGAAATTAAAAGTGATTGATTTATTTGCGCAGGAAGTACCTAATCGACTCAAGGATAGTTCTGATGAATCCAGTTTAATATTTGCAAACTCAGTTCGCGCTTTGATCATTAGCCCTGCTGAGTCAGGAAAAACGTATTGTTATTAAATATGATTTTGAGGTGGATAATACGTGATTGGTTGTACGTGATTGCACCGTCGGCTGATGCTCAATAGTATGATGATGATCTCAAAGATTTATTGTAAACGCGTTAAAACTATCAAAGATATGTTACATTCAAGAAAAATGGCACTAAAAGACCAATATCAGGCTATGAACAAAACAAACATTTGCACCACTGACGAAACCGAGAAAAGGAATAACGGCAAAAACCGCAGTAAAAATTGTGGAACGTTTTTGCGTAAAGAAACACATTTCTTTCAAACAAATCTACAGGGCTAAGTGGGGAAAACGAGAGGAACCGCTCAAACGTTGAAAAGGTTTTAGTGGTCCCGCACGCAAACGTATATCAACCAAACAAAGAGTTAACATGTATATGCGAAGATGAATTTGTGGATCGATTGGACACATTGTTTGGGTCAGTTCTTTCTCGTAACAAAGCACCAGAGGTAATTAGAAAGGTCACATCGATTTGTTAGTAATCGGGCCTTTTAATCGTTGTGAGATAGATTACAGCATTTAGTTGACTTATCAACCAAAAAGCGATTACATTACCATCAACGATACAATTCAGACCGCTGTTCGTAAAATTATTAATGATACCGCTCAAAATCGACTGTCCAATTAGGATACAGCTCAACAACGAAAAGCATATTCCGCTACTGCAAATTCGGTAATGGGAAGTTGTGCTTGAAGGCAAAGAGGTCTAGGTATTAAGACAAAGTCAATAATGTAATAGTTTTTCCATGGCCCAAATCAAAGATGTACCAGATCCGGCATTTGATATTTGTGCGTCTCTTTATAGGTCAAAGTAAAAGAGATTTTCAGTATTATTCATACCCTGGTAGAGATATCAATAAGAATAAAAGTTGAAATGCAAGACACACCCAGTTTTTTCCTCGGTGGGAGGCCTTCTTGGAATTAAGAGAAAACTTGTACAAAATGTTAATGCTAATTAAAGTGCTGATGTCCAAGTTGGATTTTTAAACAATGATCTCATGGCGTTGTCCAACAGCACACGCTATTTGGTCGACGGAAAGGAAATACAATCAAGTTAGACAACGTTGACACTGCCTCGACGAATAGTGGACTCAGCAGATGAAGTTATGATTACACGAAAGCAGCTGGTCCATCAATAATGCTTGTCAAGGACTCATTTAATAATGCGGATGATAAACGGTGAAACTTTCGTCCAATAATACAGGATTCTTTTGCGGACCTACGACCTGCTTGTACGGATGCCAGACCTGATGCATCTGGTTCCCCTCTGATCTCTTGCACGACTGATATTTACAACCTTAGATTTGCAAATGTCGATCACAATATATTAGGGACTCATTGCGGTTTTCTTATGCAATTCCCCTGTCACTTATTTAGGATTTGTGGAGATCTTCGCCAGGTTGTTTTTTGAGCTAAACATAGGTACATTAGTTCTGAAGAATAACGCCAACGTTGCATTTTGGCGTACAGAAGGTAGTCATGGCATATTTATGATGTCAATATTAACAATGTGGATGTCTGTACTAACCCCCTTCACTGACTACAGACTCACGTTTGTTATCATTTATGTGATCTGTAATAGCTTTGATGCTGTCGTTTCTTGCATGTACCACAGATGCGCACTCACCAAGGAGTATTCAGGGACAGTTTATTTAATATTTATTGATTTATTTATTTATTTATTTATTTATTTATTTATTTATTTAAGCAACCTGCTGTTGACATATATGTCTGTGTACGTGTATATGCGCCTCCTGCTGAAGGTTACCTATAATATGCAATGATTTCGTCTGACAAGTCTTCGCTTTTTGGACTGTGCGGATGGTCGAATGAGTGGCCTTGATGCGCCTGTTGAAATTTTATTAGTTTCTGAAATTGAACTTGTTATTTCTTTAAATAATAATGTCATATCGTAAGCGAAGGCGTACCTTAGTGAAAATCAGTTTGGAAAGGAAACCGCAAAAAACAAACGTGTGGGGTGACATTTAAACTTTCTCTAACAAAATTAGAATTGTTCCAAAGTGTTTACTCAAACACAACTAAATACGCTTAGTGAGGCCAAACAAAATAATTCCTCGGTGATTTTACAGTTAACTTAATGGTGATGCACCTTCATGAGACCGGTTAAATATTCCCATTTCTTGAAGTGATTTCAGCGTTGAGGACTCCAACGTTTGTAAAACGCGGCGGTATTGGCTGCCGGAGCAGCATCAGGAATGGCTTTGACAGGGTCATTGGCGGTCACTTACGAATACAAAAAATGAAAAGGTCTTCGATTACCAGAAAAAAGACGGCGAATACGATCAGGCAGATGGCTTCAATTACACAGAATGGTACGCGTCTATTAACCAGCAGATTTACTCGCGATACTAAATTCAGTCAAGAATTTTCGTGGTGACTATGCGCAATGCACTTGCATTGATGTTGTCACACACACGAAACCGACATAGTTAACTTTAATTTGACAACAGAACCTGGCACTCACCGGGTTGCACATGTGGTGACACCAAATTTATTACTGAACGTCGACTCGTATGGGCTGGAACTTGATTATTTAACCAGACGCGGACCGAATCGTCTATCATTATTTTATTCGACTATGCCAATAGAAACTCGGTTTGACGGCCCCATATGTTGTCATCTTGTGGTTGAAGCTTTGCGAGCACTTGAGTGTCCACCTGCAGCCCAAACGCGTAAAGATTGCATATTAAACCACGTTTAACATTATGTAAAATATATAGTAATATTTACGGACGTTACGCAACCAGACACGGTGCTGCTGTGGTTCATAACAGGTTTGCCACTAAAATGTATTTGACCGAGTTTAATAGTGGTATTGTTGTTTGTGTTAACCAAGGTGAGCTTGTGAGTTTTACTAGATCGAATTGGGAACTGGAAACGACTAACGTCGACATTGCATATATTGTTGTCAGGTTGAGTGGTACCGTTGGAAAGCTCTGGCTGAGATCACTGAAAATGGGAAATTCAGACAATCTCGTTAGTTGATTGCATATATCAAGAAGTATGTTGATAATACTGATGCTACAACAAAACAATATTCGTGGATTAAATCAATGATGTGCCCCAACCGCCACGCAAATGATCTTCACGACGCACAATCAAAGGAATATTAGCCAAAGAAGGAGAGGAAAAGACTAATATAGCAGCCTTAGCATGAGGCCCACTTATTTTAGATTTTCTTTGCACTTATTTAGATAGATTTGAAAGTCACATTTGAATGTGCGCGAGTCCGAATCATACTTCTTTAGCTTGACCGGAACTAAAGATGAGTGGGGTCAAATGACGATGATGATAAACGACGAACTGGATCTTGTTTTGATTTTGGTAACATTAGTATCAATTTGCACAAAAGAAAACAATGAATTTGAGGTAGATACCATGCAATCATTAGTTGGCGAAGATGAAATTCAGTTCGAAAGAATCAACATTTTTCCAGAAAGGTATATAACTCCTTTTGTTGTTTATGTTTTAAGATTTGCCGCGGTGATGAGGTTGCGGCATTTACCGACGGAGTATTGCATCAGGTGGCTAGTGATACCAACATCGATAGTGATTTTGGTCCACTTGTCAACGAATATCTGTTTAAAAATGCCGTTACCAGGCCTTCGTATACACTGAAATAAAATTTTGCTACAGCCCAAACAGAGATACACAGTTAACGCCACCACAAAAAGTTCGAATCCACCTTCGTATAATCGTAAAAATAACCGATCAATGAATGCACCAAGAGGCACAAAATTACTCATGGATTGTTTCTAGAACGATGAAGTGGAATTCAACGCTATATTCACTCCGGTTACCTTCTCCAATGAAATTTGTAAAAAACAAAAACTTAACTCAGTTGAGAAAACAAAGAACTCGACTGTTATTCAACAGGGAGCAGTTTTTCGGGTAACAGTTAAAACTCGAAAACGAGAAAGATCGTTTAAAATATCAAACATAGGTGCAACCATTATATTTTTAATGACGGTTGTGCTAGACCTCGAGAACGTAGAGTCGTTGAAAACTGAAACTTTCTTCAGGCAGACGTATTTTATGATTTGTGGGCTTACCGCTGCAATACCTGTTGGTCTTGCTGTAGAAGGAATCACAACCCCCATAGCTGCATCAACATGAATTATTGTTGGGGCTATATCGATAGTAATCGGTGTCTCTCTTGGTGCAAACAACTTAATTCCAATACGATTACATTCACGAATACGTGTTGTTGTTTTTTTCAGAACTTCTTGCAGCGGCACAATATTGTTTCAATACAGTTAGTAAACTATATCTTGGCTATAGAGGATAAAATAATTAGGATGCTTGATTTAGAGATTGTGTTGACGGAAAAAGAAATTCACCGACAACTCCGATCACAAATAAGGAATCGTGTGTTGGTGGATTTACAGACAATATAAGTCAAAGAAAAAATATAAAAATACTAGAAAGCCAAAATATTATGGTGATTACTGACTTAAGCACACTAATGATGAGCAAGGTTTGAGCTGATTTTGCTTCGTAAATATCGTGAAAGTAATTATTGACTTAAGCGTAGTAGCTATCCGCTGATTTTCACTTTGTGTATATCGTTAAGGTAAACCACTATAATCCATCATTAATTTATTTTGTGGTTTTCTAGCACTTATTGTTTCATGATTCGTGGGTGTGCGCATACACTCGCGTGTGACGGTGAGATTCACACGAATTAAGTCATGGGGATAGAGGCTGTGACCGGTATAAACCAAGAATTCTAAAAAGTCCAATTTCTTCCTAATACAGAACACAACTGTCCATTTTAAAGATATAACCCCATACAACCAACTCTCCCCAAGCCCTATCCCCATACCTACACCCCACAGTGTATGAACACGTACTAAATTTATTTAATATTTTGCTATTACTCTCTTGCAGCGGATTCTAAATTAACTCAATCGCCATATGGTTATATCTGCATTATATGTCCTACAATTCTAATATACTTGAATTTTAATTACATTTACATATATTTGCATCATTTTCTTAGTTTCAGTTATTGCCAGATTTATCGATAGTAATGAAAAAGACTGATATAAATTTCTTCCTGCAAATTACTTAAACATGTCCAGTTGTACGAAATAGGTGTCAACTCATCCCTCCTCCTCGCATCTTAGCTTTTAATGTGAGTTTAACTGAGATCTACTTTACGTAGCTCTATACAACACCAATACAAGTTGATAATATGTTGACCTTAACGGTCCACTAAGTTTGCGTTGCCTACCAACTAAAGCGTTGCATTTCGTTTCGGGCTGGTTGCTGGTAATTTGGTCCGAATTAAGTTTTTTCACTTTCATAGAGATTAAAGCTGTTATTGAGTAATGAATGCTGTACTTTGATTGGTGAATCGTAATCAAATGGGCGCGTTCGATAACAAGACCAATCCTGATCGGTGGCCTTGGCGTGTCCTCGGGAAATGCACTTAGATCCAGTTTCTTAGGCACAATAAAGCCAATAATGTGTTAAAATTGCCCTAAAACCAAAGAAAACAATTAGTGATTCAACGGGTCAAAAGAACATGACCTGACATTGCAGATATTGATTTTACTCAGATAGCTATTTATTT
>JAECUM010038716.1:0-32293 GCA_016617855.1 Megalonaias nervosa | reverse complement strand
GTGTGTGTGTGTGTGTGTGTGTGTGTGTGTGTCCTGATGAATGTTTTGTGACATGTTATATTAGGAGTTTTGGAATATAGGAATTAACAATTTTGCAAACTAAATTCAGCACATTATACTTTTGCACCTGGAATAACTCATCTGGACTAACTCACCTGGACTAACTCACGATGCAAGTTTGAGAATAAGTAAAAGTTGAATTACTAACACACACTAATGTTCCTGATGACTTATTACGGAATCAAACGAGCAATTAGCACTATGTCGAGTAAAAGAAATCAAGAGTGCTATGTAGACGAGTATGGACAAGTAAAAATGATGGACAATATGATATGTCACAGATCAGTCCATTTATTATATACAAAAAGAAGTAAACAAAACTTTTTGGCTGGGCCAATTGTCAGTGAATGCCAGTCAGAAATGTAATTTGCCACCCAACAAAAAAGTCATCAAAGAAAAACGTAAATCTTGGAATGACAAAATAAGTTATGGTTGTATTTTTGAAGTTGATTTACCGGTAGCAGCACACTTGCGCAAAAATGTTTAGCACCTGAAAAATTTAATTCCACAAGAATATAAATTATCAACATTGTAGAAGAAACAGATTGAGGAGAGGAAAACCTTTAGCATACAAGATATTGTGCACACCAGAGAATAAAGAGAGATAAGTTACCTATGATGATAAGTGGAGGACGTTTATTCAGTTAGATTTGAAATTGCAGAAGATTAATTGTATTGTGTTATTTGATCTAGATTCGTGGCTAAAATCTTGCATTGAACTGAATACCACTTTAAGGCATATGAAGCAACCAATGACGTCTGAAAGGATTTTTTCAAACTCGTCAATAATTCTGTGTTTGGTAAACAGATATGAACAAACGTTAAAATATTCATACTCGACAGGTATTAGATGTCAAAAGGATGCGTTATTTTCAAGGAGGACGATATTATACAAAAAGTCAGTTTAAATGAGAATAGAATCAAACTGCCCGAACTCATTTTAGTGGTTTTACAATGAAAGAGGTTAGTTAGTGGTTTTACAATGAAAGAAGTTAGTTAGTGGTTTTACAATGAAAGAAGTTAGTTAGTGGTTTTACAATGAAAGAGGCTAGTTAGTGGTTTTACAATGAAAGAGGTTAGTTAGTGGTTTTACAATGAAAGAGGTTAGTGATTTTACAATGAAAGAGGTTAGTTAGTGGTTTTACAATGAAAGAGGCTAGTTAGTGGTTTTATAATGAAAGAGGCTAGTTAGTGGCTAAAGGATTAGTTCTACTACAACAAGCTTAAAAACTAATTTGGTGATAAAATGAGACTCTCAGTGAGAGATACAAATTTGTATTGTATTCATCTAGAGGCTCTTTCCAATGATATAACGAATATCTTCCTGTTTATGACACAAGTGATTACAAGAAATATAATCTTGACCTGTTGTACAAAAATGCATAAAGGATACCAGGCTGTAAGCTTTTCGGATTGACAAATATGAAGAGATCAAATCTTATGTAAATTTTGTCTTTCTGGGAAAAAAACTTTCTCTCGCTCAAGGTATCTTATCATTTGGTTTTCGGGTGATACTACTTTAGTAATAATATCCCGTATTCAGATGCTGAACACCCTGTGGTGTCTCCTTATGTTTTTGAAGAGTTCTGTATTTTACAAAAGATACCATTCGTGTATGCCATTTAATAACTACATTTTAAAGATACTTGTAACAGACACTCCTTGGGAGTTCATATAGTCTGATTTCTTAGCATTCGATATTTAAAAAAAAAAAAGATCAGTGATAGATACATCATAAGTCGTTTTCATTGTCCTGGTTACAAATTTATTATCATTTATTTTTCGCCATCGTTCTAACCTTTCTATTTTAATTATTTCGGAAAATCATTCTTCCTTTTTTAACCGTGACAGAGAATTAGAATTATCAATTATCTTATCATCCAACTGTAATACACTACCGTTAAAATAATTAATTGCATTTTTAATATTTTGATCGTTTTTGTGTTTGTAATTTTGACGTTTTTTTTTTTTAAATTGTTCAAATGTTGACTGTAAATTATTCTATTCTTCCAGAGTTTTCTTAATTTATTCCATCTTATTCTCTAATGTATCTCTGAGTTTATATTTTGCTCAATTAGATATAAATATTGTTAAATTCAAGGTATTTGAATCACTCTTTTTTTTAGAGCTTATAAGGATTTTATATGACTAGACATGGTATTTTGTTTCTTTTTAAACAAATCTTGCTCATTGATGCTATAATTCCTGTTTTCGCGAATCAGAGTGTGCAAGCGATCAGTTCTAATAGATCTTTAATACCGCTTAATTTGTCTAATACTATTCTCATGTAATACTTCTCCTCTGACCCTTATATTTCAAAGATCAAAGTCATGGTGACCTCTTAAAGATATCTCTACAGCCATACGCTATTTACCTGACAATAAAAGCATATGTTACATTCATCGCATGGAAATCTTTGTTCAGTCTTCATTTTAAATGCTGATATTCAATCTTCTTATGGCATTGTAGCTGCTTATAATGGTCATTAACACTGCACGAGACAAACTCACACTGAAAAGTATTCTTTACTGGTAAGACGGTGACAAAGACGAATAAAAGCCATTTTTGTGTGAATTATCTTTAAAAAAGGGGAACAAATTGTTTAAAAGTGCAAACTGTAACAGATTCTGTAGATATAAGTATAGATCTCTGGTTATTGAATCCCGTTAATTTGAGTTGTAGTTGGTTATATACACTGTAATGTGTTCTTCATTCTTAATACTTTCTTTACTGCTGTTATTAGCAGTCATTTCATTCCTTGAATTTGTTCGTCTACAATTCAAATTGTAAAATCCATCCCGAAGTAATGCAGGTTTTTTGAATTTGTATATTTTTCACTTCATTTGAAACATTATAATCAACAACAAAAAGTATATTATCTGTAATTAAATGGATAAATTTTGCCGTTTCTTTAACATTTAGATTGTCAACATAAACCATCGTTTCAGCAAGTTTGTCGATCGTAATACGCCCTTCCATTAGTTTGTAATAAATATATACAGTCAAGAGTTCAAGCTTCTCTATTTAAATTTGCAATTTCTTCGTCGCCTCTGTTATAATAATTCATTTTATATTTGCTGGTAACTTCTCTAACATTTCTTTCCCCTTTGGTTTTTCCTCCTCTAAAACTTTCTTCCTGATTGCATTCTGTATTTCCTTATATTTGTTTTACTCAGGAACTGTCATATTAAAATCCTCTATTGAATATTTTTATGATTTATTTCGTTACTTCTTACCATAGTCACAAAATCTTCATACTGTACAAGTTACATATTATTCATCGTCTTTAAAAACGTTATTATGCATAAACTTTTCCTTGAAAGTTTTAGCCATAAACCACATTAAAAATGTACCAATACCCGTTAAAAAGGTAGATGGCTCATGAAACCAACTGCCATTCCAACAACTTCAATACTAGCAGCTACAACATCCATACCACCTGATGCAGTTGCCATCATAACCTCTACCCTGCTTAAATGCATGCATGCTGGTTTGTAATTTTTCCGACACTTGTTCAGTCTGTCGAATCAGATCATTCTTAATTTTATTTAACGTTTGGAACCTGAAGTTAATACCGTTGTCTGCAGTGTTACGAATATGTAATTAAATTGGTTGTGTGTTAGTTTTAAATTCTTTTTATTTTATTTTTGTTTCATTATATTTTATTATAATGATAATTTTTACTGGATTTAATATTTTCCCAGTAAATTTAGTCTTTTGTTTTGACCTGAGTAGAACGTAAATGTTTGCTTCATTTTTATTTTTAGCTAATCTAATTCTTAACCTTGGTTCCGATTTTGTAAACATTAAATGAAAACGATTGGCTATTACCAAGGTCATGTTCTGCCCACGTGTTAGCTGAGTTGTAAACAGTCTTTCTTTTTTTAATTTATTTCCAGTGTGGGAATCTGTTTCTTGGATAGGGCTATTCTTGCCTACGTGATAATTGGCATTTTTTTTGTACTGCGCTGTTCAAATTAGTGAGCACGTAGCCCTTCACGTGAGCCACTATGTGATCTAAAATCGAGGCTTAAAACAGCCATTTGCTAGTAGATCCTGGCAGTCGTAAAATTGTACCTTTGGGCTCAAGATATTTGTCTTGTTGTTGCCATTTGAGTTGATTTTCGTATTTAAAAAAAATTATTCACCCTGGGAAATATTCTACTTCAACGAAATACTTGGACAAAGATATTCAGTGGAAATTTATTATGGAATTCTAAACGGGAACATCATAAATTTTGATTCAACGAGGAACTGTTGCCTTCTGTACAACGACCTCATCGGACGTCATCGCCTTCCATATTGGAACTTCATAGAGATTCGAACCTGGATTCAATTAGAACTGTTTAGTGATAGGACTTATATTTTTCAATTTTAGGATTAAATTTTTGGATTATATTCACAAACCTTAAGTCCTATTTTATTTTTATCTTGTTTTCTAGGGAAATAAATTATTTTGTTAAAGTTTACAAAGCTTGTTGACTTCACTCTTTTCTTTTGTTACATTTGCACGAGCCTACACGTAACAGTAGGCAGTTTATAATACGAAGGATTATTTTTCATCTCATTTATATGTATTAAATAGATAGCTTAGATTTATAATTTGCAATTTATCCTGTGTTTTGGGGATGTTTGGGTATGTTTTTCTAGTTTGACGTCTCTACTTTGGTTTTCTTCAGGTCACTTTTTAACGTTGAAATGTATTTATCCCACTTAGGCCCACTAGAATTCATTTTTTACTTACGGTATTTAGGCTTGCGCTATGGCTCCAAGACATTGTAAAAACAAGCTTTGACTTCTTCTCCATCCGTTCTATGTGGTGGACGTAAGTTATTGTAAAAATTTGCTTCAAAAGCAAATTTTGAGATGTTGCGACTCAAATAAAGTTGTTGTATTATCCATGTTTTTGATCTAAATATTGCTACCACGTTTGCATATCTGAAATAATATTTCGAGTCCTTAAGTTTAGAAGACTACGTGAGTATGGAGGGCTAATGCAATTTCTTATATTGTAGAACTCAGTATTTATATACCAAAGTCTGTTTATATGCAGAGTACCTAAATTTGCTTACACTAACATTTCCTCATATCTATTGTTGCTGTCTTCATATACAAATCAGAACGCTCTAAAATGCAACATTTCCAGCTTGTTAGTTGGGCCGCATAAATGAGCGTACACTGGGACAAAATTAAAATTTGATACAACACGTGCATGTAATATAGCTTTCCTACTCTCAAGTGTCAGATAATGCTAAATCTATTGTAGAAAAATGATTTGTTTTGTAGATTTCACGGAGATTAACGATAACTGTTAGCTAAACTTTGATAGGTTAATCCATGACCTTGGTTATTCCATTACGTGATGTGCTCCATCGTTCTTGTTCTATGCACCATTTCACTCCACCAAAACTATGCATGCTTCTTACAACTCATGCTTGGCAAGCTTTCTTTGCATTCTTCTTGCAACTCATGCTTGGCAAACTTGTATGCATGCTTCTTAAAACTCACGCTTGTCATGCATGCTTCTTACAACTCATGCTTGGCAAACTTGTATGCATGCTTCTTAAAACTCACGCTTGTCATGCATGCTTCTTAAAACTCATGCTTGGCAAGCTTGTATGCATGATTCTTACAACTCATGCTTGGCAAGCTTGTATGCATGATTCTTACAACTCATGCTTGGCAAGCTTTCTTTGCATTCTTCTTGCAACTCACGCTTGGCAAACTTGTATGCATGCTCCTTACAACTCACGCTTGCAAAGCTTTACGCATACTTCTTATGCCAGAATAAAAACAAAATTGAGTTCTTCTTATGCATATGTTGCTTTTTTCTTTCAATTTAGTTGCTTTCAGAGCTTTTAGTTTCATACAGTCACATGTCATGTTTATTTTGTAACATATATGTTTACTTAAATGCCTGTGTATACATGTACAATGTAAAGACCTTTTTGTTAATATATGTCCCTTATGTCATACACATGTATATCAAAAGGCCACAATACGTAAAAATGAGAGAGAGAGAGAGAGAGAGAAGAGAGAGAGAGAGAGAGAGAGAGAGAGAGAGAGAGAGAGAGATTATGTGAAACTAATTATGTGAAACTGAATATGATAATATATAAGTAACTCGGAGTGACTGTGTATTAGATCAGAGTGCTCGTCATATAAGTATCTGCCACGAATGATTGTTCTAAACAGCAACTATGTTCCATCCTATTTACGGTATGTGCACACGATCGATAGAGTCTAGGGTTTGATTCGTACAGGCAAGGCGATTGTTGCCCGCAGACCTGGGTCAAAATCTCAGTAGGGAATGAATCATAACATCTGTAACATGAATGATAATATCCTTTCCCAAATACAATGTCACTTCATAGTATCCTCATGTCGGATCCAAGTATACAGCACTTTCCTCTCTGTCTGGTGTAGATTTATATTTGTCTCTATCAATTTCTATATGCCTTAATTTATGCCATAAGAATCTGGAGTGAATGTGTATTAGATGAGAGCTAATTGCGCGGTCGTTATCCGGTAGTGTCTGACAATCACGTGTGTTTATACCAGCGACTATTGCTCCATCCATTTTCGGGGATGTGCGGATAGTTGAGGGGGTATAGGGCTTGATAGGCAAGGCGATTGTTGTCGTAACACTGAAAGTTTTCACCAGATTGGCAAAAGCCATTTCCAAAAAGGTTTGTAGAACAATGTTTCCGATTTTCTTCCTCCAATTGTTCCGTGGAATCCATCACGATTAATTTATTTGAAGTCACGGTAACGAACCGTTGCCTTATAATCAGTCCCCTTTCCCATTGTTGCAGCAAGCTTTCTGTTTATTTGTGGCAAAATTGCTGCAGTGTAATTTTTCGTATGCAGATTAGTTTTCCAGAATGCTGTTTGCAGAAAGGTTGCGGCAGACAGTTCTGACAAACTTGTGGCAAGGTTGTGGCACAGAGTTCTAGCAAACATTTGACAATTTTAGCACACCTGACACACACTTGTGATACAGTTGTGTGACACATGTTGTATGTTGCAGCTACTTCTGGCATACACTTTTGGCACACTTCAGTACATGTATAATCTCACCTTTTCTATTGTAATAATTAAGCAAGCTTACTAAACACAATTTTACATTTGACACCTAAAGCAAGATTATGGACTTCAAACTACTACTGACACACACACACACACACACACACACACACACACACACACACACACACACACACACACACACACACACATATATATATATATATATATATATATATATATATATATATATATATATATATATATATATATATATATATATAGAAAGATAAATAGATAAATAGATAGAAAGATAGATAGAAAGATAAGTAGACAGAAAGATAGATAGATAGATAGAAAGATAAATAGATAGAAAGATAAATAGATAGATAGTGTTGTGTATAGTAGTAGTAGTAGTAGTTTATATATTGTGAATTTATATATTGTTAATCTAAATTTCGCATTTTGTATCGTGACTTTTCTTGTGGAGTCTTTGAATTGAAAATTTATTCCAAAATTGAAGTTACGAAATATTCTGAGCATATTCACAACAGTAGTTTGATACAAATGACAAATTCAAGCTATAGAAATGTGGTAAATATTATACTTATATTTAGATAACGTTTAACACACTGGTCTAACCACTTAATCTTGAAGGGAGTAAGGTGAAGAGTTCCAAGTTTTCACATCCAGTACATTACATTTCTGTGCAGAGAGCAATGAACAGTTTACAGTTCAACTGTACATAGCCAGACTTCAAACATAATATTCAGTCTACAGTTTAATTGTACATAGCCAGACTTCAAACATAATATTCAGTCTACAGTTTAACTGTACATTGCCAGACTTCAAACATAATATTCAGTCTACAGTTTAATTGTACATAGCCAGACTTCAAACATAATATTCAGTCTACAGTTTAACTGTACATAGCCAGACTTCAAACATAATATTCAGTCTACAGTTTAATTGTACATAGCCAGACTTCAAACATAATATTCAGTCTACAGTTTAACTGTACATAGCCAGACTTCAAACATAATATTCAGTCTACAGTTTAACTGTACATAGCCAGACTTCAAACATAATATTCAGTCTACAGTTTAACTGTACATTGCCAGACTTCAAACATAATATTCAGTCTACAGTTTAATTGTACATAGCCAGACTTTAAACATAATATTCAGTCTACAGTTTAATTGTACATTGCCAGACTTCAAACATAATATTCAGTCTACAGTTTAATTGTACATAGCCAGACTTCAAACATAATATTCAGTCTACAGTTTAATTGTACATAGCCAGACTTCAAACATAATATTCAGTCTACAGTTTAACTGTACATTGCCAGACTTCAAACATAATATGCGGAACTTTGAGCACAGCAATTAATGGAAACAAATAGTAAAATACTTGAAAATGATACTTGTCTGCCCTGAACATTTTTGGTTGTCGGCAGGTGGGCAGGAAGTGATTTCAAATGTTGTACAAAACCGATCAAAAACCTCTTTCTCGTAGATGAAAAGCTCTAAAACTAGTTTCTTAGATCATCTTCAGATATGAATTCAACGCAGAAAGTTCAACAAGTTTAGTCTAATTTCACGGATGTATTATCATAATGTAAATTTAGAAGCCATATTTAAATTCATCCAGAATTGAAATCTGTAAATGGTTTCTGTCTAATATCCACAGCTATATATGGGTCACTGGCTTCTGCATTTTTAAGCAATCATCTGTCACGTCGACAGCGGGATATGTGTTACTTTTGGCCAATCTGGTAAAGAAAAAATGATTAGTCATGTGGAAACGGTATGCTTCATAGACCAACCGTTAATACTCATTGGTACGACGAGTCCAACTGTAAACAACTTAGACCCTTATCTGCCGTCGCATGATGCCTCGGGAGATCTTTGTCTATGCCTTTTGTTCTACTGAATCCTGATAATCTGTATACACCCAAATCTACCAGTGCATTATGCGACGGCCGATCAGGGTCTATACAGTTGGCAGTTGGATTCGATTGATGAGAGAGTACATACTGTTATTCTGGATTCAGCACAACCACATAGGAATTTAGAATTAGAACAAATTTATAAATTATTTTTCTTCGTCCTTCCTCCCCACTCAAAAAGCAAGCATGATAAAGAACGATTATCTACTATACGAACATTGTAAACATAGTCCGAGTTCCCTCTGACCTTTCCCACCTTGTTTTGAATTTCTGGACAGCTGTGTTGGGATATGAGGTCAGACTGTATTCATTTGTGAAAAGTTTATTTAAAGTTAAGCATGGAATCCCTCATCCCTAAGATATATAAATAAAATCAATTATTACCTACCTGATACCGGTAAGTAGAACATTTATCTTCATTCATGACAATTAAAACGTGTTTCGTTCTTATGAAAGCAGAATAGTTGACTGTTCGTACATCTGGGATTAGTCGGTCCATTTGTCGCTTATTAAAGTTACAAATTGTGTGTTAATTGCTTTGTCTGAAAAGATAAATCATCTTCCTATCGATTTTACGTGTAGTGCTCAATGTAAAGTCGTTTAAGTTTGCTAGGACCGGTAGTAACCATATGCCTACACACCCCGTTTTCGGCGAATTCCAACTTTTCAATACTGAATGAGCTCTGACTTCACAGGAAGGAACTTCCTGAAATTGCAGTGACAACTCCCAGCCTAGATGCATTTAAATCGGACAGCGAGCGCATACAGTTTAAATAGATGATATAGTCAAATTATTTGTGCCGTACCCCCCTCCCCATTTTTATTAATTTGCTTACTCTGAAGGCTGACGTAATGTTCTCCCTCTGATGTTATGTCAAACGAATTTTTACCGAGTATCGAAGTAACTGTCCAGATATCTATAATGTATACGTACGGTCTGAAGAACACTGAACTTCAAGAAAACAGTTCAGTTGAAATAATTACTTCTTTAGTCATTTAAGGTAAAAAACAGAGGCTTCTTTTTAAGCTTAATTTAGAATCTTCCATACCTGAAAGCACTCACATTCATTATTCAGAATCCATATCTGAAAACGACTTATTTCTTGTTCTAAATCCACCAGCTTAATTGCCCGTCCTAGGCTGGGGGTGACAGAAAGAAACTTTCAACATAAAAATATAAAAAAGAAATTAAAAAATAAAATAATATTGGGATAAGCGAGCTTAAAGGAAATTTTGAAAATAAAGTACCAAGAAAGTATCCAAAAAAAATATATAAATTGCGATGCCGCTGCGAGTTTCGAACTCACGAACTCTTGTTTGGCAGCCAGGACAAATGTAGGTGTTTATATGTAAGAGACACGAAAAAACCCAGAATACAGCATGTGATGTCACAAGATAATGACTATCAGGGATTACAAAACTGGGTACACACAATCTAAGAATTAAAACTTGTTATATATGTAATTTTTACTGGATTTGTCCATATAATCAATATACTTCTATACTAGTCGATGCGCGATTCTTCTAGAATGACGTCACACATACCAGAAAATCGAACCTTACTCAAAGAAGGGAACGATGTCAGTAATATTATAAAACTTACTTCTTCAATAATTTTAACAGTATTTTATTGGATAACATGATTCTTCATTAATTGTAACTGCAAGTTTCGCGAATTCGGCTGAAATAAATTTGCTGAAGAAAAGTATTTTTAACTTGAGTAATCTGATCGAAAAGCACGATAAATTAACATTTTGAAGATTTTATCCATAATTGACCTTTGCTGATTATTTTCAAAAGAAGAAGCGATATCTTGGTTCAAATGCCTTACTTACCAGCCTGAGGTCAGAGTTTCCCTACAGTTTTGTGTATCCAGAATGTCCCAGAAGAAAATAATGAAGAAAAAGAGACAACTAATGCAAATAACATTGTAGATTTAAAAATAAAAGAATGGATGTCAAAGAAATTCTGTCAAAATCTAGGAAGAAATAAACTCTATATCAGTGACTTTGTGTTCCGACAACCAAACTGGTGTGCCTAACGAAAAAAACCCCAAACATTTAAATTTGAAAAATTATTTGAACTACCAAAAATATTTGGGATTCGCCCTTGTCCAGTGCCGGATTAAAGGCGGACCAAACAGAGCATTTGCCCCAGGCCACTAGGCGAGGTGGTGGCTTAACACAGTGAAATGAGTTATTTATTTACTGGAGGGGGGGGGGGCGTATTTGAAAATGCTTCAGGGCCTCCCACCACTTTAATCCAGACGGGCCATTGCCATTTTTTTAAATGATTGCTTTGATGGGTGCCATCTTTACATCACCAACCCCTCATTTCCACCCCGAACAGCAACAACCACAATAACTGCAGTAATAACACTAAATCATTATTCTAACAGCCATATCAATTCCAGATCTTTACTGAAGACACACAGGAATATATTATTATAATTAAATTTAGGATTGCAGTGTTATTTAAGTTCATATTCACAAATCAAAAATAGCATATTACACACGTGTCATAACATTTGGGGGCGACTTTGATTGGTTATCCATGTTACGCTAATTTAATATTAATGTGCATGTATGTATATGTATTAGCACATCAGCACAATTGGTTAAGTTCGAAAAATGTCAAATGAATCGCACGAAAGTTTAGAAAGATAAACCCTTTAAAACAAATGTAAGCACGACGAACGTGATAAATATTTAACGTAGAAATGTCACAATTCTATAAAATGAATATAGCATGAAAGATAACGGCACGCCTTTGAAAATTCTTGATATATGTGGTACATTTTTCTTAAATAAACTGCAATCCACCCCAACAAAAAAGGTCACAGATTTTCTTGTGTGGTACGTCATACGCTTTCTTCAAAATACTTCTGTCTCTCTGTGGAAATCGACATAATTCGACAAGAATGTATTCAAATTAGTGGATAATGGCCGATTTAAGATTCTACGAGGCTTTTAATGTGGAAATCAAGATCTGCAGTAAAAATTAAGGTTCAGTCAGACAACCGGCTTGAGATGGTACCATTGGGTGTTGCTATGACACCTCCAACTTTGTCGCGATATTAAGAACCGTCTGTATACAAGGACATGTGGGTACGACAGGAGACTGATTTCATTGAATTTACTATGAAAAAGGAGAGGATAAGTTGATGACTTTTTAATTCGTAAATTCCTCAAGGTCATTATTTTGGGAATTTTTGATAACCGCGGTGGTTATATAGAGGGAACACAGATATTTGCAACAGTCATTTTTGTTGCATCTTGGTGAGGACGAACTCGTATGCCAAATGATGGAATGATATTTGGTTTCTGAGCCTAAAAGGTTGTTATTTGGGTGTAAAGACTACATAATACTTGGGCTTTGATGGATTAGAGGAAATTTTGGTACTATACTTCAATTTCGTTCGTCGGAGTCATGGTTCGTTGTCCTCAGCATCGAACTTTCTGAAGGTGAAGGTCTAAATACAGCTAGACAAAGCAAGACCACGACTGTGTATAGAGTCAAGCATCTGCATGTAGGATTTACAAGCTGATCCGTACACAATCGAGCCATATTCAACTATTTATATTACTAGTGACCTGTATAAACTAAGCAAGATCTTCCGATATGACCAGTAATCCGTATTTGTCACATCTGTTATTATTTGTCCTTGAGGTGTCTAATTTGTAGATGGAAAGTTGGTTTACGGTCGAAAATAAGCCATAAGCAATTGGTCCCCTCCACACCAAGAATAAGATCCCATCAATATAGCTTTTGGTCATCATGAATTAAATTACTTACTTAAACGGATTAAAATCGCATACGCTAACAAGAGCTTGCGCGACCGGTTAATTCTCGAGTGTCGAGATTTTTAATTGGTCCGGGTTGTAGGAATGGTGCCACTACAACCCACTTTAATGTGCGATGGTCACACTATTTAATTAGGTCTGGCAAAGGCAAAGGAGGAGAAGGACCCAGAAATGCGCGAGCGCTACAGCAATAGACGTCGTGTACGCCCCAGAACCCAGACCGTACTCTAAATTGTCAAATTTAGTCCAGTTAGATTAAGGGACAGAACCTATTACCAATAGTGTGTAAGCCACCTGTGCAATTAACCAAATAATGAATTAAATGCAATAGGCTGATATGCATACAAACAGTTTTAGATTTCCAAAATTTGAACCTGCTTTCTTCTGCCCATTTCTGAACCCTATTTAAACCTATCTTTCGTTGATGTTGAACAGTATGCACCTTTCTGATCAATAGTAGAGCAAAAAACCGTCAACATAATAACTACAACTACTTTAACTGACCACAAGGTTGTAAAATTGTTGAAATGCCCACTTGCCTGATAAGACAGACCAAAAATTAGGCAGAGGTAGAACCCTCCAGAAGTAAGAGTAGGCAAACCCAAGATGGGGTTAAATGCAGAAGTAGGCCCAAGCATTGCCCAGTCAACCTAAGATGGGGTTAAATGCAGAAGTAGGCCCAAGCATTGCCCAGTCAACATGAACGAGCAATCTGCTCAAATACGACTTAGTGAATATAGTAAACCAACAGGTGCTTCTATATCACCATGTCTACCAGTCCTGAAACCATTAGGTCAACTACTTAATGGTTCCAACGTCAACCAATACGTGTAAACAAACTGACCCTTTTCACCAGAAGAAGGGCTAGACCAGCAGGACTACATTAAAATGATAATCTTTCCAGTCACAGTTCACATAAACGCCTTCTGCAATACCCCCACAAAATATCCCTGCAAATCAAATAATGCAGCTAACTGGCTATCACAGCATCCAGTCTGTAAACACTTCTAGCTACCTGGCTATCACATCATCCAATCGGTGGACAATTATAGCTACCTGGCCATCAAAATATTCAACCAGTAAACAATTATAGCTTCCTGGCCAGCACAACATCCAATCTGTAAATAATTATAGAATGACAGACTGACTATCGACCTTACAGATATGATAACTCTGAATCAGTCAAGATTTTCTTGAATTAATTTTTCTTAATCATGCCAAGTTAGTTATGACACCGTCCCACCAAAAGCCCCCCCCCCCCAATATTTTCAATAAAATATCCTCAAAGAAGCTTCATTTTATCTTTCAGGCATAATTTTAGCACAAATATTTTCATGCAATATAATTCTGGTACTGATGTGCATATATTGGTCAACTCTGACAGGCTAGGTTTTAGTTTTGGAACACTTCTGGCATATGTGTTATACAAAAGAGACCAAAGTATCTTCTGGCACACTTGTGGCAAGCAGCTGCTGTGTTCAGAAATACTAGAGGCCAATTCCTGTGTACATCTGGCACACAAATTTGTGTGCCGCAACCGTGTGGCAAAGTTTAGACGTCTGTAGGGGTAACACTGTTTTTGCCTTTCCTGCTGATATATTCCATACACTTAAGAAAAACATACAATATTTAACAATTACTTTCTAAGTTTTATTTTTGTGGCTGTTTTATTGCTTAATGAAAGAGTTTTTAAGCAATTCCTTAAGCAAATGAACAGACACAAAATTCAATTTTACAATGCACACATCAAAATTTAAATTATAAAAATAAATTACTTTTATTTGTAAAATTAACCTTTATGTCAAAGTTCAGAATAAATTCTAGCAGCAAGGTGGAAAGATACTTTATGGCTATATTCTTTGAGAAAAATATATTTTATGTATATATTCAACTTCAATGAATGTGATATTATTTTGTCATCAAAATGGTTTAGATACTGAATTTTGAAATAATTTAAAAATCAATCAGGGTTTTCAATTAAGAATAAAAATCATGAAATAGGCAAGTTTGGACACAGTAGCTATTATCAAAATATGGCACATCATTCTGACATGGTTGTAGTTGCTACTTTTAGGTGTCAAATTCAACTGATCGACAGAGAGATCTATATGGACCTGTTTCATTTATACACTGTGCATGAAGAAGTAGAAAATGACCTGCCATGGAATTTACAGCTGTTGAGCATGCCAAGTCATTCTAGTACCATGTTTTGGTGTGTATAATGTGTACCAGGATTTGCAGCCTAGAATAATAAAAAAATGCAGTCTGCCATATAATGCATGTGATAGAATTCATTTTGAAATCATAATTTTGTTCTATGGTGCGCCAATTATGGGCCATTTCATACGGTATACTGATGATTATTTTATATGTGGCATTTGAATTGTTTACAATAAACCAGTGCTTGATTGTTTCTCTGGTCTTTCCTGCCAGTATGTGGCACCCATTCAAGACAAATCAATTTATAAAAAAAAAAAAAAAAAATGGAACAAAAACATGTCAATATTGAAAGTATTATCTTCCCAACTTTTTGTTCGGCCCTGAAAAGGGCAGTTTTAAGATTTGCTTTCTACATGGAATTCAGCTGGTAACATCAAATCCCTCTTTGTCATCATCATGCTCAAAACGCTGCCATTTGTCATCTGTTATTCTTCTCAACTCCACAACAAAAGACTCTCCTACAAGGAACATTCCTCTGGAGGCTCTTTTGCCATGTGTTTATGCAATAGGCAATTTATATTTACATATTCACAATATCCATATCCATATAAACTCCAGTTAATTTAAATCCTATCAATTATCATTTCGAATGCTGTGTTGTTTTTCCTGCAACTAAAATAATGTCTACATTTCCACCAAAGAACAGCATCCTTTGTCAGTGAGTTGTATATACACTCCTAGAGTTTTGTTTTGTTCTTCAATAAAATGCACACCCCTCCCAGAAATAGAAAATTAGGTCTATTAAGTATGCATTATACACACCAAAATATAGAATGAGAGGTAGGTCACATTAACTTGCTCTTTGGCGACTCCACAATCATAAGCTAAGAGATGAAAATGATACACTGCCTAGAAATTTAAGGTTTAAAATAAAGCTATGAGGTGTCACTAATGGAAACTATTATGCCTGGGCAGTGGTGATTGGGATATACTTAATCATGGAATATTTATAAATGATACAAAAACCAATCTGTACAAAACACTTTATGTACAGCCAGATACACCTGTACACTAAAAGTCTAAAACATCTGTACAATTTTCAGGATTATCGCCAACATTTTACTCCAAAGTTATGAAAGTCAGTTCCATGTTCCTTTGTAAAGGTGACACAGATAGTTCATATGTGACAAAGTATTCAACAAACTACACAAAGAGACTGTGCACAGTGAAAAGCTTTTATTTTAGAGAATACTGTGACAACACTGAAGCTTGCCAAGTAAAATATACAGGGCACAAAGAAAAAAAAATCAGCTGACTAATAAATTCAACATCACAGGAAGAAACCATGTCAGAATGGAGTATTACAGACGACTTTACCAATATTTAAAAATTTCTTTTAAAACACAGTGGCTTCCAGCACTCTGTAAAACAACATTTATACAATAGGATGAAAAGGAATTTCCAAGTCCCAAAAGACTAAATTTAATAAAAGTGTTTTGCAAAGTATTATAACTTAAGCAGATATGTAAACAAATTCAGACTTGAAATTAGTAACATTACTAACAACTATTCACTTAAGTTGTAATGATTTTTATTCTTGCTGACGAGAAAATGTAAATCAGTTTCAATCATCTACATGCATTTCATTGCCAATTTGATAATAATGACCCCTCTGACAATATTGACCACCCTCATAATACTGTCATAATACTGACCACTTTGACAACACTGACCACTTCATAATATTGACCAATTTGATATTTTATTTACACTTTTAGGCAAGCTAACTAACATTATAACACAAGACAGCTTTATTTGTTAAATCAGTCAAATCACTCTACATGTAACATTCTTAACAGTGCAAACTTAAAGTAAAATAAATTTTAAATGGCACAAAAGTCAAAAAGAAGCTTCTAAAGCCAAGTTTAGCCAAAGTTCTTTCTCAATTTTTACAAGTTTTATTAACAAGTTTAAACTCTAGTTCAGGATTGGGCTTCATAAAAAAAAGTTTTATAAGCAAATGTTCAAACCGAGAAAGGGTTCTAGCAAGTGTTGAGGCATGTCCAAAGACTCTAGTTCATCAGTGAATGGTGTAGTGCCAACATTGAAATTTAAATGTGAGATAACACAGCAGCTCTTACTAGACATTCCATTTAGGGTCTATGAGGACAGCATGTTTCACGTATATGCAATCCACTGCAAAAATTTTATGAAACTGATCATTTATCATTAAAATGGTTCTGATGTTGAATTTTGAAAACAAACCAGTTTTTCTGCAATGGAGAATTAAGACTATTAAATAGACAAGCTTGGATGCCAAAGTTTTTTTAAGTACAGTACATTATATTGACACAAGGTGTCTCATTGTTCTTCATTTATTTCCTATTTACATAACTGTTGTACTGAGTGGTATATAGCAACCCAGATACATTTTATCAAATATCTGAACCCAAGAATTCCTTGAAATCGCTGAATAAAAGTAAACAAATGAAAAGCACAAATTATGGATAGACATTTAATTACAACTGTCGGCAAGAAGTATGATGGATGAAAATTTACTTAATTTTCAGACCAATTTTAAGGGAGACTAAAGTCAAACGGCAGTTTTGTGATCCAGTGTTTACGATAAAAGTCAATGAAAAAAATGATGGAAATTTATTTTCATTTGATTACAACAGCTAACTTACAACAAAACTAAAGCCAAGAATGAAGGTCAACAAGTGGGTATAAAATTTGAAAACTTTGGTGTACAAATGGAATATCAACAAGCCATGAATATTAAGAAGTTAATTTACACCTTGTGGTATCCAGGGTACACTGATTTTGAGGAAATCTGCAAAAATATGGTTGTAGTAGTGAAAAGTGATCATTGAAAGAGACTGGCTAAAACAAAAACAAATTGATTATGAATGCAAACTGGTCTAACTAAAAAGTCCAGATAATGAGTGTCAATAGCTTTTTCTTAACTTAAAATATCAGACAAATTTTCAGTCAACATTTTAAAACAATCTGAGGACAATGAAATGCATAAATTTCCTCTTTGCTATGATACTGTGGATAAACAGTCATGTAACAAGGATACATTACATTTCACACAATTACAAAAGTAAGCAATCCCTCATTTTTATGAACACTGCAAACTGCAAGCAACACTGATACAAAATAGACATAACAGGAGCATAAGCTGTTGGTCTGGTTTGAAGGTTAGAATCCAAATCTAAGGCAGAGATGTCAGAAGCTCGGTTACAAACTTGTCTGGTTCTGGGACTTCCTCCAGCAGACCTGAAGAGATTAAATAATAAATGTAAATACCACTTGTATTAATGACGTGAATAAGTGTGGTAAAAAGCAAATGTTTGATACTCCATCCAGGACTGGCCTTAGGTCAAGGTGAGCAGGGCATTTACCTTGAGCCCCATGCCTTCAGGGCCCTGTTCTCCAAATGACCAAAATATTATGCATACTGTAGTAACTCTACTGGCCTGGCCCTGCTGCCAGCATGATGTCTTGGGCCTTGCAAACTATAAGGGTGGACCTGACTCCATCAACCTGAGACGTGAATTTGTCTAGACAATTAGCAGTCTGATGAAAACTTTATTTTAGACAGACCTTGATAACTGCCTTATTTGGACTGTGCAATAAGCCTAAATTAAATGCCAGTGAAATCACTGATAAATACTGTTAGCAAGAAAAAAGGACAGACTCTGGTAAATAACTTGTGTGATCTCTGCATTATACATGGACAGTTCAAATGCTGCTTCTATGACACAAAATTTGGTTGTAAAGATTTGTAATAGATACTCAATAGCAATGGTAGTATTTGCATAATTAACAATTGTTTTTATTTAAAATATTAATTTTATCCAATATAATACAATTATTTGAATTTTCAGGTTAATGTCAACACAGAAATCTCTGGGAGTAGAAATTTTAACAACTCTGCGAACTAAGCAAAGTATCCATTCACTGAGGAAGAGTGCAGACTGACTATTTAAACATTTATAATGAATTAATAAATACTAATTCTTATGGCTTATGAAAGACTCCATCACACAAGAAGTTGGGTATTCTCACTGTTAGAACTAGTATAGTTGATTTATAAAATTACATAGCTGCAGGATCCATTGGGTACAAAAACGACTTCACCTGACCCAAGCTGTGTGTGAAAAATCTGGTTCAGCGCACGATTTTATTAGCTTCAACAATTTTTTTTTGCTAAATAACTATTTTACTGCACAAAAAAATTATCTGAATCTGATAATGCAGAGAGAATAAAGAAGGTCGGATTCAATATGTACCAATGACATCAAGAAATTCCGTAATGGACTCGCACAGCAGCATTTCCTCCTCATACATGTTCAGCACATGGTCAAATGCCTCAATGATTGGCCTGTCATTATTACGGATGTACTCAGCCAGGGCCTTGCTCCAGCCTCCATCTCCATCAACTGTGACCTTCTAGAAAATAAAAAACAAAAAAAAACATTACATCAATAAGTTTCGACATCATAAAGCTTTCGGAGCAAATGACTCACTCTCGGAATCAAAACTCAGTTGTTATAAATCACAGTTCCACATGAGTGAAATCTTTCAAAATTCTGAGCAAAACATAGGATGCCGGTATCTGATGTTCCAATTTGGACCAAATATCCCCACTCAGAACCTGCAAGGATTTAAATAAGTCAATTGATCTAGTTCAAACTTCTTGTTATTAGCAAGAGCCCCTTGAAGGGACACTCTTCTGTCAAAAAAGAATTTCCAGGAATTCATGATAAGACCATTTCTTCTGTTGTGTGTTGAAACCACCTCTAATATTCTTGAGCAATAAGACTGTCAAATCAGCCACTGTGGCACAGCCATATTGCATGTAAGATCAGCACAATTTTCATTTAGGAAAAACAAGATGTTATTGGAAGAGCTGATGAAAGCCCTATGTCGATATGACCATCCATTCAAAGCTTGTTTTTTTGTGGTTCAATGACATTTTTAGCACTAGTTAGGCTATACGTGGTGGCCAGTATATTTAGTGAAAAAAGACCATGGGAGGAACCACTGACCCATGGGAATCTACTGGCTAGCTATCTCACATAATCACGTTGCTCAAACTGAGACTTGAACTCGTGCAGATAGAGGTGAGATGTATGAGTGATTGGTAAAGGCGAGAGTCTTAGACCATTTGGCCAACCAGGGCCATCATCGATACATGAGAATTAGAGACAAGATTTTCAATATGTTCATTGTGGCATTCATATTTGATGTCAAATCAGCGCCATTGTCATTTAGGATCCAAAAGATATCATAATCAGTTTTTTTGATGAAACCCCCATGTTGATATGACTCCCATTTAGGAGAAGTTACATTGACAAAATTTTCAAGATGGTTACTATGGTTGCCACACTGGATACCAGATCAATCCTATTTTCATTTAGTAGCAACCAGACATCACAATAAGTCTTTTGGTGAAAAACCTATGCTGATATGATTTCCCATCTAAGAGTTTCAAGATTGCAATTGTGGTTGCCAAATTGAATATCAATGCTACACAATTTTTATTTAAGACAAATAGGACACTGTAAGAAGTCTTATGGTGCAAACCCCATGCTGATATGACTTTCTGTTCCGAAAGAGTAGCAATAGCAAGATTGTCATGATGGCAGCTGGTGGCCATATTGGAAGTAAAATCAGCATCATTTTCATTAGGACATCATAAGAAGTCATTTAGTGAAAACCCTACTTTCAAAAGACCATCCATCCGAAAGGAGTAGCAATTATAAGATTTTCAAGATGGCTGCTGTAGTGGTCATACTGAATGTCCAGGCAGCCAAATTTTCATTTGAAACCGGGTATACCAAGGGATGAATGTGTGTGTGTAGTTTCATGGCAATCCTCCAAGCAGTTTAGGGGTAGCAATAACAAAATTGTGCTAACAGATGGATGGACACTGGAT
Organism: Megalonaias nervosa; assembly: GCA_016617855.1. Taxonomy (NCBI): domain Eukaryota; kingdom Metazoa; phylum Mollusca; class Bivalvia; order Unionida; family Unionidae; genus Megalonaias; species Megalonaias nervosa. The sequence goes on along the minus strand of JAECUM010038716.1, from coordinate 11,346 downwards.
GATAGACAAAAGGCCATCCCGCAAGTTCTACTGGTCTGTAATCAGTAGAGATAAAAAATGAATTCATGTTGGAATTTGAAATAAAATACAGTAAAACCTGTCTTGAAAGACCACTGCTATGTGAGACCACCTGTCCTGAAAGACCATATTCTTCAGCGCACACTCTTCTGGATTTTATTATGGTATGACCTGTTATGAGAGACCACTTGTCATGAGAGACCATAATTTGTTGGCAGAAGGGGTGGTCTTTCAAGAGACGTTCTACTATACTATTTAATATTTATATCTTCAATGTTAAGGTTTTGTATTCTTTTCAGTGTGACATGCTCTTTCTTTGCAACTGTATCAAGTGAAAGTAAATCAAATAATGGTGGGTGTATTGCAAAGGATTGTACACTTTTTGGTGAAACATGTCCTTTCTTTTCATACATTTTAAGTGAAAGTACAGCAAATCCAACAAACCCTATTAAAGTTATGCTGTGAAAACCAATTAAGAGGATGGCAAACTAGGTGGCATAATTCCTGTAAATGATGTCATAAAGTGAAAGAAATTGAACCCATTCAATGTTTCATTGATATAGAGCTGCTTGCATAATTTGGTTGCAAGAATAAATGTTATGATGATAGGCAACCAGGGGCTGTAACTCCTCTAAATGATGACTGAGAAAGATATCTCATCAACTTAACACTACACATCAAGTTTGATCAACAGTTCCCAGTAATTGTGGAAACTAAAAATGGCAATGGATGTATGGATGGATGGGCTGATTGATGAAAAAACATCACTACAGGGCTCTGCCAACTTTCTTAAGCAGGGTCAAATTACAAACATGTGCTGATATACTGTAAAGAGTTTTTGCTTGTAACACAGATGTTGAGACTTATCAATGGCCATGATGTTATAGGAACCTAAATGGAGACAACGATTTTTGTTTCTTATTAATGGTATTTACTACTTTTGTTTAAAAAACAAAAACAAGAAAGTTCCCCTATCACACTATGTAATAAATAGAACAACTCTGATGTCAGACCACATACTGAAAGGGAGCTGGCTGCTGACCACTACATGTTGAAAAACCATCGTGCAAAATTATATACAACACATTAGTGATGTTCTTTGTGAGGATATAGAAAAGAAAACAAAAACTGTACAAGTTTCTGTTCTTTATTAACATTTTCATCCTGTTACAAATGAAGCTTGGAGAATTTCTAGGTGGAACTTGCTCAGCAGCCATGGATATTAATTTCATGGAACCAACAATTAGTCATTCACAGATTCCACAATAGTTTTGTTTCAAATCATAAACATCACAATGACATTTAATAACCTATGACAGACCCATTTACTTAAATATAAATTCAGTGAAATCAACACTGAGATTATATCCTTAAGGAAAAACCTAGCAGAGGAAATGGCATGACTTCCAAATCTGTTTAAAACCCATTTTGTCTACCAAGAGATTACAGTTGATTCCGGCTGCCACTGTTTGTCATACCTCCTATTATTTTGACGCACTTTATACAATTCTGATCAATAAGTAAGCCATTAAAACACAGATATATCAGTGTCAAGGAAGCCTAAGGTTGGCTGTCTAAGGGCACTCAGGGTCAATGTGGGAATATAAATTTCAAAATAAACATGTACTGCATTGATAAATCGTGTACATCTCTGAGCTTATCACATTTTTTAAATCTGTTAACACTGGATCATCAGGGAACAAAAAGAAGGGATTTGGCCACGTTTCATTGACACACAAGATAGAAAAGATAGGTTCTCATAATGTTGACCTCTCCTTTGCTGCAATTCACCATAGTATCTGTACAATTAACATCATAGTTTCTCAACAAGGGTGTGAACAAAAACTATTTTCAACAGGTAGGACTTTCATGAATAAGGATCTCACTATGAGTAAATAATCTTTAGGAAAGCCAATGTAATATTGATACATATCCTGGACCCACACAACTTACATAATTAAATTTAAAATAAGAGTACAGTAAATGGCACATTATATGCCTGCCCTGTGTTCAATAGTCCTCTCTGCACATAACTTAAATCTTTGTGCAAAAATCACTTTTCTTCTTCTCTCAGTCAGTGACCTTTACCTTATAACTGCCGCCCCCCCCCCCAGATTTTTTCCATACCCCAAGTGTAAGCCATCCACAAAGTTTGGTTTAGGTAAGTGATGTAGAGCTAATGCTATGATGCAGAATTTTTTAAAATTACAATAACCTTGACCTTTGATCCTACAATAAATAGCTTTTCCTTATTCCAAGAGCAAGCCAGTTAGTGACCTTGACCTCTGCAAAATTGCTAGTTTTCTTCCTTAGCTCAATTGCAAGGCAAACATAGAGTTTCATGACCGTAGAGGGCGGAGAACAACTTAACGGGCAGAAACCATTCTCATTTAGTCACAATGACCTTGACCACTAAACAGAGACAATAAAATTTAAACAACTTAAACAAGGGTTGCTTCCTTGCTCTGGACAATTCATGATGATTAGTACTTTCCCATATTCAGAGCATAAATATCTTCAGAGGTCAAAATTTTTGGCATTATCACACTGCCTTCATCAGCGACTAATGTTGATCACGTGACCTATAATAGTCACGTGATATGAGGAGACTGGTGTAGATGGGTGGTAATTCAAGACCCTCATCCCTGGTGTAGATGGGTGGTAATTCAAGACCCTCATCAGTCATTATAGATCACATGATCAACATTAGCCACTGATTAAGCCAGTGCAATATTGCTGAAGATTTTGAACTCTGAAGATATTTATGCTCTGAGTATGGGAGATTACTAATGATCATAAAATTTACAGTTGATAACCCCAAGTGCAAGTTACCAACACTGTGTGATAACTGCTGATGGAGTACAACTTGAGCTGTTATGCAGGAACTAAATTGGTAACAGATAAAATAATTGTGGATGTATGATGACAAGCTATGCCTTATGGTGAGCATACCGCCCCATACATAAACTGAACCAACACTAAAATTATATCTCTGTACGCATTGTACATGTATCTGCGGTTATATGATGGGAATCTCAAAACTTTCCAGCTTATTTCCCTGGCAGTAAGTGCCTTGGGGACAGAGATGAACCCTGGATTGATGTCAGTTACAAATGACCGACTGTACATATGAACTTTACCCCAATATCCCTCCACTGGTAAAGTGTCAATTAAACTGCAGAGATAATTAAAAAAACAATGACAAGGAAGCTATTTTAAGTAACACCACCCCTGAAGATCCCCAAAGTATCTCAGGACAGATACGTGCACCGTTACATAGATTAAAAAAAAAATAAGAAACAAGAATAAACAGAGATTTGTTTTTGAAAGCAAAAACATTTCCTTCACCATGACAATTAATATCATTCTATGACACCAAGGTGAAAAAATTAAATTTTATTATTAGTGTGATAAAGAATATATCTGATTTTTAAGGTCTGTATTTTAGTCTTCTTCTTATTAGACTGAAACAGTTCAGTCAATTCAGTTAGCATACATAAAACTTCAGCTTTGCAAATATAAGGTAACACTGACATACATTAATTACAAAAGGGCTCTAGGCATGAGCGTCCACACATAGCAGCAAGGGGGGTTGGGGTTGGCTTGTACCCCTATGGATTTCACCTCTATACATGTTCTAGCCAACATTCGTAAAACTTAATAGATGACCACTCCATGTTTGCCCCCTTCCACCTTCCCCCCACAGCTTAAATCCTGCAACCAGAAAAGAGGGTTTGTGTTCATAAAAACACTACGGACCAATTAAGCAAAATATATAACAAATAAGTAATTTGAAAAAAATTGTTATAATGTCAAGAAAATCTAATCAGATCATCTAAATGCATGCCATACTTTATTTCCCATCTTCAGTGGTGTTGCTGAATTGAGCCAGTAAGATTTTGTCCCAAAAATGTACATTGGAACCAATATTGTAAAGACTTGAAAACCTAATCAGGTCATATTAATACAAGTAAGCATACCACATTTCATTGTAATGGATTAACATATGGATGAATGGATGGACACAATGACAGTATAACTTTTCACAACAAATATGTAAATGTGCACATATAATGATTTATGTATATGCAATCTGTCTGATAGAACAATTATGAATGAAGTGAAATTAGAATGCTGTACATTAGCAGCGGGAAGTGGAATAGTTGTGTAACTACTGTCACTTCGTTCATGCGATGAGTGATTTACAATTCCTGATCCCCAAATCTCAGCCATTTACACTGTGTGAGTTAGCCTTACTGATTGAGCATCTGCTAATGATTTACACCTGTGAATGCAGCAGATAAGCCTTTGCAGCAAGGGAGACAAGCTGGGATGTATGCCCACTGTGATGACACAGGGATTAGTGGGATTGCCTGTGTGTAAATCCAGGCTGAAGGGGATCACACAGATCAGAATGTGATAGATGTGCGACAAGACAAGAACTCCCACTTACAGCAATCTTAACACTGTACAAGATAATGACAATTCCTCTGTCAACACTAATGCTTTAGTATTTTTTGCCACCCCCCCCCTTTACCAACACCTCATACAAAAGTGATTCTCTCACACTGACAGAATTTATCTGGTCTTTAGATATACCTGTGATAAATCTGTGTAGGAACTGAGCAAAATCTAGTTGAAATTGTAAATATTTGCAGGATGTAGATCTAAGTAAACATCAGGGACAAATGTAGGAGTCTTTTAAACGATTTCAGGGACATCTGACAAAACGAACAGACCAGATCAGAATCCTATTTCTCATGTATTATCTCCATTATTTGTTGGAGGTGTCCAGCATTTTTAAAAAATACATTTTGTTCATACTGAAGAGATAAATGGTTGCCCTTAACACCAGAACACATATTTAGGTAATATCTTTAAACTGTACCACGGCTAATGTATTTTTATGAGGGCTAATTTTAAACAGGTAAAAGCAAAGGCAGTTGAAGGATTATACATCAATATCACTGTGATCAGATCCGGCATATTCAGAAAGATTATTCACAAAGTAATTTACTATAGAACTTGACTGCCATTGTAACTTGATGAAACGAAAACCTTTCTTCATACGTTTCCTTCAGTGCTAAGAAACTTTTAGGAGTCGATCTGTGAATCTTAGTTCAACATATTTTTTACCATATTGTCCAGTTGGTTTTTTAGGCATTTGCTGTTTTCTGGGCAGTCTCAATGACAACCTAGTGATGCTTTCTAATTTCTTTCCACCATTCATGTTTAGGTTCATGTTTTCTACATCAAGTTTTAATAAAACCTCATGATACTCAGCTATTTGTAAAATTTCAAGAAATTGTTACATTTTATGCAGAAACCCCATCTTTTTACAGTTGGAAGTATTTTAAGTTGTAATTGTTATTTTTAAAAATTTGTTTATATGAACAGGAAAATTAGACTTTCCTACAAAATCTGCTGGACACCAATAACTGTGCTGCTGAGTTCTGACCCAATAGATACAATTTTCCTGTCCAATATAATTATTTAGAGTCTCTCAAAGACCTTTCCAACATGTAAATCTGCCTTACCTTGCATCTTATTTTCTAATTACCTTGTCACATGCATCCTGAAGGCATGGTTTCATGATGATAATCAATTCTCACACTCAAACTCTTACTGTATGAAAAATCCAGATGTCTGATTGGTCTGTGGTTTGGCATAAGCCAATCAGATGCAAGAATGTTGGATCAAGTCTGAGCTATATTGTTGGTAGTTTTGGGACCTTACCTGGAGATCTATTAAATAGGAACAATGTTTCAAGAGACCTCTTCTAATTGGTCAAAACAAATTTTAAGTTCAAACTAAAGCTTTTCAAGAGCACTGGGTGGCAGAATGGTCTAATTACTTGCCTTTACTTGTCAGTAGCTACCTGTGGGTTGGTGGTCCTTAGCAGTTTCCCAGAATCATCCTCTACCTGTTATAATGGCCACCATGTATAGCCTATCATGTACTGAAAAACTGCATTAAACACAACCACAGCAACAAACTAATGCTTAGAGCTGAATGATTTCCAGACCTGGTGTTACAAGTTATTATTTCCAATCCTTTCAAAGAAAAGGTGGCGACTTATTATCCTGCCTGTGTATACATTCATTTGGACCACAGTAACATTGTACCACTCCCCCTATACCGTTTATAATTAAGAATTTAGACTTTGGAATATAATGGGTGGTCTGCAGAAGTTTTTGAATCTGGATCCATACTGGGCTGCAGAGTTAAGGGTGGGGTGTAGAAATATATGCATATATACAAGGGTTTGTTCTAAAAATGAAAATTTGTGGGAAATTCAACCCTTCATTTCAAAAAGAGGAATTTTTCTAAGAAAAGGATTTTAATGAAAACACAAATGCAGGGCTTGAAATGATGATGCATAATTGTAACATTTTATTGATTTTTAGCATGAATTTTGAGAAATCTGCAACTACACTGCCTAGAATAGACACTGTATACATGTATGTGTAGGGGTAGTGACAACTGAAAAAAGTGAAGGGATAGTACTGTTTTGTTGCAGACTTTTAGTTATATAATGTTATTTAATGTAGGTACATGTGTACAGACTCGTCATATAAACCTGACAAAAACAGACTAATCTTGTGCTGCAATGACTCAGATACTACTCATTTAATTTTCTGCAAATATGAAACTTTAATCCATTTGCTTCAAGTGACAAGTGATCAAATTTAAAATTTTTTATAAATTAGAAAAAGGTGTTCAGGGCAAATTTATCAAAGGTCAATGCGTCCTATAGATTCAAGTTGAAACAATACATAGAATGCACTAATCTGACACAATAAAAATCATCCAAGGAGATATTAGGTTGATTTATGTCTTACCACACTGATTCATACAGAGTGTGCACCAAACTGACAATGCTGTAGACTCAAATCTACCACAAAAATATGCCAGAAAATGTCTGGATCTCTGTTTTTCAAAAGAATTTAGTAATAAAATGATGTTGCTTTTTAAAACAGTACTGGCTACATCATGCCAATGAATTGGGAGCAAAGTGCCTTTCACAAGGGCATAGAAAGGCAGCTGGCCTGGTTGGGTACTTAACCTGTGACTCCCTGGCTACAAGTCTGATGCTCTACCAACTGGGCTATCATGGCTATTTTTCAGCACACCAGTATATCTGGTAGAGGAAGAACCCGGGAAAACCCAGGAAAGAACCACTGACCAACAGGAAGCTACTGGCAAGTTTTTTCTCATACCCACATTGACAGAGCCCGCAACAAGAACTTTTGTGGACTGAGGAGACAAGTCAGTGATCTGTAAAGTCAAGTGCCTTGTATCTCTGGGTCACCAAGGGCACTGCCCTTTTCAAAATGAACATCACAGACCTCAATGTGACGGCACATCATGTAAGATCTGGGTTTGTTGCTCACAAGAAATAAGTAGCAGAGTGAATGTCAGCCCAGCTCTGATGGTACATCACATGATGTAAGAACTGGGTCTATGCCGTTCACAATAAAAAAGTAGTCAAGGGACCATCACAGACCCAGTGATAACTTCTTTGTACAAAGATACATCTTTTGAACTTTGTTAAGTAAAATGTTGGTGACTGCATGGTAATGATATACAAGATGATACATTTTGAATATTGTCACAATCTCATTCTTAGATGAAATAACTGCTAAGATTTTCCCCCCAAAAAGACTATTGTGAATAGCACATTATATTCCCACGCTGTGTTTAATATTCCTCTGTGTAGATACCTTAATACTTTTTTATAGCAGAAAGGTCTTTTTTTTTAAAAATAGCATAAACACATTTCTTCTTTCAGTTACAGTGATCCTCATATTTGACATTTTGACTCCCAAATCAATAAACTTCTTCCTTACCTCAGTCTAAGCCATCCACAAACAATGCCCCTGTGCAGAGCCATTTTCTTGTCTTTAGTCAATGACTTTGGTCTTTAGCCGTCTCACCCCCAAAATCAATAAGCTTCTTCCCTTTCCTCAAGTGCAAGCCATCCGTAAAGATTGGTACATCCACCATATGTACTTGCTTATAAGTTGAGTCAAACTGCAAACAACAAGGATCCTGATCTGTCATAGCATAATGTGCTTGCAGATCAGGGTCTATATCTACTGATAACTACTAACAAACTAAACTGCGCAGACCCAGATCTGCTGGTGCATAATGTGATGGCAGATCTGGGTTTGTGCAGTTTGCAGTTGGACTCGACTTATAAGCCAGTACATATGGTATGTAATAAGGAACTGATGTTATTATGCAGAAACCAATTTTCTTTCTTAACCACAGTGACCATAACCTATGACCTTCTGATCATAAAACTGATTGGGTTCATCCTGTCCCAAGTGCAAGCCACCCACAATGTCTGGTAACTGTAGACAGTGGACAACTCAAGCTATTGTTTAGGAACAAAAGTTTTGCAACTGATTTTTTTACATATTTCAAACTGTACCTTTAGTTGGCATCATCTAGCCACTATTGTACTTACGTGCCATACAAGCTACACACATATAAGAAGAATAGTTATCACAAGATTTTCAAGACATCAGCCATGGTGGTCAAACTGGCTGTCAGATTAGCACCATATGTAATCAGAAGCAAGTAGACAACATAAGAAATCTTTTGGTGAAAATCCCATGTGAATATGTCCATCCATCTAGGAGAAGTAACTGACAGGACAACTTTTAAGATGGCAATTATGGTGGCCATATTGGAGGCCACATTAGCACAATTTACATTTAGGACCATGTAGGCATCAAGAAGTCTTTTAGTGAAAAATACCAATGTCAATATGACCATCCATCAATGAGAAGTAGTAGTAATAAGAGTTCCAAGATGGTTACCATGGCAGCAATATGAAGATAGATTGGCACCAATTTCATGTAGAACCAAGCAGACATCATGAGAAGTCTTTCAGTAAAAAAATATCCTATTGACATGACCATCCATTTAAGAGAAGTAGTGATAACATGATTTGTAATATGCAAGTACCATTTACATTCTGGACCAGCAACACTTTGGGATGAATGTGTGAGTGTGTAAAGATTGATGGCAATCCCCCTTGGAGTTTTGGAGAAATAGCGATAACAAACTTGTGCTAACAGATGATAGATGACAGGCAAAAGGCAATCCTATAAGCCCTTCTGGTCTATAACCAGTAGAGTTAATGACCGTAGCATCTTTGTGAAGACAGTGGTATCTATGTTTTTAGAAGAAAAGGCAGGCATTTTGATGGGCTGTTAAAGATATAAATACAGTACTACTCCATATATATAACTTGAACATAATATGAATATCATGAAAGCCATCATATTGGGTGGTCATATTATCAAGGTAACCTTATCTTGAGGTATTTAGTACACATTACTGTAATAATAAAACAGGATCCATGTCCATACCTGCATTATAAAAGGGACCATAGTAAGGTACTTTATATTACGATGCCTTATAGTGAGGGAGTACTGTACCACAATCAGTTGCTACCTATGAGCCAAGTAATTCATAACAGTATAGGTATAAGTCATGTATAAATCTCTATAACCATATATACTTTCTTATACGTCAAGTCAAACTGCAAACAACAAAGATCCTGATCTGCCATTGCATAATGCACCAGCAGATCAGGGTCTATATTGTTTGTTCTATTAATTACTCCTAACAAACTGCACTGACCCAGATCTACCAGTGGATTATGTGATGGCAGATCTGGGTTTGTACAGTTTGCAGTTGGACTCACAAGCATGTATATACAGTGTTTTTAGGACCTCTTTCTCCTCAGTGCAAGGATAGTTGTAAATCTGTCACTTGTCTGGGTGTGATTTGAACTGTCAGCAATATGGTGATACACTATTGTAGATGACTGGTGTTATCAGGATTCCTTTCTTACTATCAGAGCACTATTTACCCTGCCTTTACCATCCAATTCCAATGCAAAGATACCTTCCCATATTGAGTCAACCATATCTGCTTACCTTTTCCAAAATTAGAAAGATCAAGTCCTTGATTAATTCTGGTTTTCTGATGTAAACCTCACTACTCATATAGAATCTATCTCTTATAGAGTCTTCTGAGGAAACCAATCAATTATCAATGAGGGAAACTGCCAGTTCAGTTAGCCAGAGAAATCAATGGTAACACTACTTCTACCACTAATCAAAATTGTCCCATGTCTGGTGGTCTGAAACTGGGAATTTTCCAGTGGACCAGTAATTTAAAAAAAAAAATATTCTAATTATTTCAAAAGTTGCTGGCTGCAAGTCAATCTGACTCAACTCTGAATACTAATTCTGAACACTGCCCATGGCAAAATGACTGGTATAGGTGGAGTGATGACGTAACATTTAGCTGAAATTGACCTGATTAATGGACTTTTGATAGACTTTATTGATTTTCTGTCAATACTGAAGAAACTACTGATTATATTGATTATTTTAAGATAAAATTATGGTTTTGACTTCATAAAAAAGTGGTAAATAAAATAATTATGCATGGACATACCATTAATTTCTTTCTGTTTCAATTTTACATAAGGTTGGCCCCATACTCCCACCCCCCAAAATGCTCTGCCAATGGAAAAATTAAACCTCAGTGCAGCATACAGCATTAAGCTCTCTCATTCTCATTATGCTTTCACTCTCAAGCAGAAGAAAATAATAAATAAATATTTTTGTATGATTTCTGGTGTTACTGAAAATCCAATAAAATGGACAAATGACTGGAAGCACTGATGGCTATTTTTACAGAATTTAAAATGAGAGTTCCTCAAAGGGACTGATGCTCTTCTACTGGGTCAAAAGAATTTCAAGGAATTCAAGATAAATCCATTTCTTTTTTTTTAACTGCTATGTGTTGAAACCATCTCTAATTTTCTTCAGCAAGATTTTCATATTTACTGCTGTAGTAGACATACTGGATGTCAGCCTGGCACCATTTTCATTTAGGACCAACAAGGCATCATAGGTCATCTGATGTAAACCCCATGTGGATATGACTTTCTGCTTTGAGAAGTAACAATGAGAACATTTTTGGGATGTTTGCTATAGTGGTCATATTCGATAAAAGATTGTCAAAATTTTTATTAAGTGCTGACTAGATATCTCTGGTATCTAGTGAAAGCACAATGTTAATATGGCCAGTCAGCTTCAAGAAGCAGTGATAAGAAGATTTTCAAGATGGCCGTTGTGGCAGTCATACTGGAAATTGGGTTGGCACCATTTTCATGCAGGACCAACTAGACATCCTAAGAAGTCATTTAGTGAAAACCCTGCTCTGATATGACCATTTCTTCCGGGAAACTGAGATTACAAGATTCGACTCCCCCCACAAAAACAATTTTAATTTTGC
>JAECUM010038715.1:0-10039 GCA_016617855.1 Megalonaias nervosa | reverse complement strand
AGAGAGGATTATGTCTCAGTGTGCAAGCTCGTCTGCATTTAGAACATATGTAGCTGTTATGTTGTGGAATATAGGCAAAATGATCAAGCTGGTTTGAACATGTATAAGTTATGGGTATTATTTATTGGTAAATTGTACGCAACGATACGACCCCACATCGTCAAGAAATTAAGTGCAAGTTGTATTTTTACCGCAACAATAATCTCATTATCAAACTGCAATAAAAAATAAAGAACTTGAAATCAACGTTGAAGTTAATGCGCGTGAGTGCGCACGCGCGCGCGCGCGCGTGCGTGCGTGCGTGTGTGTGTGTGTGTGTGTGTGTGTGTGTGTGTGTGTGTGCACGCGCACCAGAGAGATCAATCAAACAAAAAATTGTCAGTGTACAAAACCGTATTTATTCAGTGTAGTTGTGATTTATAGCTTTTGCAAAGAGAAAAAAAGACTATTTTCAGTTACCTGACGAATGGGATAATCCTCATGTATTACGACCCTACTATATTCCATTAGGAATAAACACCGCTAAATCAACAGTTCGTTCTTGTTTTAATTACGATGTACATTGTTACAACAACCACATGGCTATGCAGTTATTTACACGGTAATTAAACATTCTTAGGGCTTGGTTATTCCAGTTGAAACCAGACTGAGGGCAAGAATCGACTGAAGAGGTCAAATCAGCGAGGCTGCCAGTAGGGAAATGATGCTCTCTTTAGGGAAATGAAAGTCTGTTAATGTCCTATTGAAGCCGTTGTCCATATAGCAGATGTTATAAGGACAAACGATCATATGCATTACTTGTTATTCGAACTCGCCAATAAAGATAATAGTGGGGTATATCATAGAATAGATTTGCAATAAAATGTTAATTATATCCAAGTCAAAACAGAACAAGCACTTAAAAGATAGTATATGTATATATACGAATCGATTTAACGGAGTCCGTGACTTGAAAATTTACGATGGAAAATGACAAGGTTTTTATATTTTATGTTTGTATGACTAATGAAACAATAAGACTAGTTGACCAATGGTCTGTGGTCTTCACTTTAGCATGTACTGAGATGTAATTTTTGTTGGATAAGACAACATCAAAGGGCTTCCGAACTCGTTTTAAAATGCACATGGTGTTTTGTTACGGTGACGGACTTAATAAGGAGAACTAATTAACGATAATATTTAAAGGTATGGTCTGTGAAGTCCTTTGTTCATTTGTTAATAAACACCAGTAGATATTGTAATGACAATAAGAGTTTATGCACATGGGCGCCCGCAGGATCTTTTGCAAAAGGGGGGGGAGGTGGGTCAGTCAGTCACGACCGGGAGAGTTAGTATAGTAAGCAGTCTGAAACTAAAGCTAATATTTACTAAGCGTTTTGAACAGAATCTTGTGACATATTTTCAGCTTCATCTGCATTATTAAACTTGTCGGAATATCTATTGCAGTATGATTTACAGGGGGGTCACGTGACCCCCTTTGACCTATGCTGCGGGCGCCCATGCTTATGCATCAATCATTATATTTTCTCACCAACAATTAATCATTAATTTTTGTAAAAACAAAATGGGAATACGGTATTTTCGATCTTTTTTGCAAACGTAAATCTTCTTAGTGGAAATTTTATGTCCGATAATTTAATGAATTTTTCAAATAATATAAAATTATATGTACGAAAAATTATGATACATTTAAATAATTATTATTTTGATAACTGGATTGTGTACGAAAAATTAAAGGGTACGAAAAAATACATGAAATACGGTATTCCTTCATGAATCAGTACGGCGGATGTTGTTTTTTCATTACGGTCTGGCTCAAGCTGGTAACATAGCTCGTAATTTAATGCTTCATTAAAAGCATGATGGATGCTGGATGCTAAATAAGTGCAGCCATTGTCTTCATTAAGGCTTTTTACTGTGGTGCTCGCTGTGTCGGTTAAGCAACAGATCAGTCTTGGTTCACTTATGTGAATATTTGTTTTGTACATGTGGGGATAATGTAAGAGCATAAAAAAAAAAATTTATCCCAAGCGTAGAAATAACAGCGATAATGGAGTTAAATTCTTCTAAGTTTATTGAATGAGGCTTTAGTGACGTGCAAGGGAAATTCAAGGTTTCCAAATTGATTTCACCCAAATATACTAGTATTTCTGCAACTGGTCTGATTTGTCGCTTTGCGGAATACAATGCAGACAAAATCGCCCACTCAAAACATCGGCAGTCATCATTTTTTACAGGGATCACTGACCGCGAACATTCTTTGGTGTTTCAATATAATTAGACCCGCAAATATGTCTTGAGAATTATGCAGTTGAACTTCCACTCATCTGTCAAGAGTTCATCCAGAACCTGTGTTGGTGAATTTATCCAAGGTCTCGAGAATCTTTTCAATGTCATTGTCGATTTCTTTATTGATAGCCCTAGTGTCTTGACAGTTTAAGAAAAGTGGGCCACCACGAATCCGCGGGGTTGCGACTTTTAACCCATCCTTGTCTAATGATTTACGATTAAGTGACATAGTTAATCTGTTTTAATTCCGGAGGTACCAGGGCATTGTAATACGGGAATCATCTTTGTTAAAGTTTTCCAGCATCTAGCGCTTGGAATAATTTTCAAAATCACCACGACGATTAGATAACTGATACTCAGGTACTTGTGTTTGTTGAAGAATATATTCGACTGTCTCAACGGCGATAGTGGCTGTTGAAGTGTCAGCAGTTTTGTTTATCCTGGACCATATGAACAATTTCCACCCGCTTGACTCGTGGAGGAATTTTGATATAACATATTCTCACTAAATCTGCCAGTATAAAATATTTTGTACAGAATATTTTGCACAATGTAATGACGATCAATAATCTTATTCCTGCAGTAGTATAGATACAATCAGCAATATAAGCCTGGCTGCGGAAGCTATAGCATAATAACTTCATTTGCGCGCACACACGGGGAAAAATGATACAGGTCACAATTACGTTCGGTTCAGTATCCAAGAATGTAATTCTAGTCTATTTTCAGGGCATTTTTTCTCTCTCATTTCGGTGGTGTTACCAGAGCTAGATTTTAGCATTTTTGCTATTGAGTTAAAGGTAATTGTTCTTTAATATATGAGCATTGTTGTGTACTTGCCTGAGCGTATTTTGGCGCCAGTGTACAGTGAGTAATGACGTATTGATACTGACCCGGAAGTGAATTATGTGACCCATTGCACGTTGCTTTGTTTACAGTCCAGACTCTCAAAAGATGCCAGATAACCTTTGCAAAAAATTCACACTGATTTCATCTTTGACGGTACTTTAGATTAAAATATGATTTATTAGGATTTGGACACAGTAAAAGTTCAGTACTGAGAAACAAATGTATAGACTATATAGGAGAAATAATTGTGATCTGAGTCCAAAAGGCGTACCACAGGTTTGCATATACTTGCTCAAATCATATGCTCGCTTGTGATTCCATGGTAAAGTCATGAGATATAGAAGGAAACGGACCTATCTCAGCTGTCAAAATTTAAAATGCCCATTATGACACTACTACTCATCTGGGCATTCCGTAACGAAAATTTGCATCACAGACATGTATGTTTTTCTTGTGATTATTAGAGACTTGGCTTTTAACTCCTGGTTTAGAATTCAACTGAGAAACCTGTGCCATTTTTCATGTATAGATAGCGCACAATTTATTAATGAATATCATTTCAGTTCAAAGACTTTTTAAAAAGTAATTATATCACATTATATCGGAGAAATTTTTTTCCCGATGTTGAATATAAAAGCAAGTAATTGCCCAAGCGTCGGGAGTGTGCTCCATAAACACCGAACATACCACACACAATCCTACACAAGATATAACGTAAACATCACAATATTTTACAAGAAGTATATTAGACTCATTCTCTGAACTTACAAAAAGCGGATGTACCTCCAGATGAAGAAGAATATCTTTCCCAATTGGAGGCTCCCCAAGGAACCGCCCATATATGGAAAAGGTTTTGATCGCCGTGCACAACACCGAAAGGCTGTAAACCAGCAGGGTTAAAATATATGTCTCTGTGGACCAACAACAAGTAAATGAACTCTTGGATAGGTTGGAAACACTAGTGACATCAGTTCGCGTGGGCAAAAAATCACACGAGAACATCAACGAGGCTGCATCGCTTTGTTAGCTGGTGCTCATCAATGACATCAGTAACCCACGGATGTTCCGCGCGTTAATACACGAACTTGCTGAAGATATCAAAGATTCATAAGACGAACAAAGTTCACACATCGATGATGAATTCTGAGTCACTTCGAGCTGAGATGCTCGGCGGCTTACATGAAATATGTCTCGCGATGCAGCATGTTACTGTAAATACACCCCTTTCGTTACCTCGATAATTACATCAACAACACTAGATTGGTATGTGGCTTTCTCTGCGCAATCACCATGGGGTAATCACGCACACTCGAGATCGCATTAGCGACGTTGCTGTCATTTTACTAGCCTTTTAAGAAAGTAACGTTCAGCGATTATCATGGCAGATAACTACCCAACAAGGTAACAGTGTACCAAGACATGCGATCGTGGCTTTGCAAACTATTGTTAGGTCGCGTACTGGACAGATGGCTAGTAAAATGATATTTGACCGGCTAGGATTGTCTGAAGTCTCGTTGCGGTTAAACGGATATCAGGAACCTGCGGAAAAAGTTTTACCTGATTTGGACAACAATCATGTCGCACGTGCATATCACAAGCTGTAGTGTGCAGATTTCTAAGCATGACCATGCTACGTTGTGCCCGATTTATGACTTTTCGTTTGAACACTTGGACTGTGCAGACAGTCTGTGGTCGATTTATATACTTCATGCATTTTTAACTGAGGTACCCTTGGGCAATGCTTGGCAGTTACAGATGCATTTCTGTAATTCTATCTGAAAAAGATGTGTTGTTGCATGGCGCAGTTGGTATTATGAGGGTTCTTGATGCACCTGTGGAAACACGTAATTCATATTGTTGTTGTAATTGAACAATATAATATAAAACAAGGTCATATCACAACGTTAAGGTTGGCCTTAGCCCAAAGCAACTTATAAAAATAAAGAGCGTAATAATAAAGGATTGTGGGGTCACACTGAGGTTTTCTCTGGCAAAACTAACTGGAACTGTCAATGTGTGGTTGATTCAAGCACAATTTGATCAGCTTAATGCGGCCAACCGAAAGAACACCTCCGGAATGGCTTTCAATAAGGCTGTTGATGGAAAGATCTACGAATTTTCGTCGCGTAAAGAAATAAGAAAAAGAAAAGACCTTCGAATACCAGGGACAAGTATTTTCGAGGTGTCTTGATACGGAATGAACTGCTATTGATATTTCCACGCACAGAGGAAACCCGTATCGTCAACCTAGTTTTGACAATAAGACCTGGGACTCACTGGGTTGCATAAGTGTTGACACGCAATCGTCTATTATATTCTGACGCGTACTGGATTGCACCGTCATGCGCAGTTGTTGATTATTTAACCCGTGGAGCTAGCGTCCGTGCAGGTGGACGACAACCACAGTTTTATTCTACTCTACCGTTACAAACTCAACCAGACGGGTCAATATGTGAACATCTTGTTGCTGAAGCATAGCATGCAATAGCGGGAAGCAAAGTTTCCTCAACACCAACACTGCAATCGTATATATTTTTTTTTACTTTGTCACTTAGAAAGTACGTTTACTAGTATATAAAATGTATATTAATATTTACGGGCGTTACTCAACCAGACGTAGCACTGGTGTAGACCAGAGCAGGTTTGCCACCAAAGCGGATTTGACCGAGTTTACAAGCCGGATTGTTGTTGACGCTTAAACAGACTAGCTTGTGATTTTTCAAGATTGAACTGGAAAATTGCCAACGTATAACGTCGTAATTCAAGACGTAGATGTGAGCTGCGAGACGCTGTTGCAAAGAACCTGGCCGTGATCAGTGAAATCGGAGGAATCAAAGACTCTGACAGAATAGCATTTAATATATAATAAACCTACATCACTATCAATTGGTCATTATACACTCTGAGAAAGAGTAATATTAATAATAACAAGAACCCCTTTAATTTTAGAATCTAGGGATGAACTATTATTTGAAACGTCTCGTATCCTTAATATACGTTTGAAACAACTGAAAGATATTCAAATTTTGCTCAGTCGCAAGTTCAGTTGTGCCAAACAGAAGAGCGTTTGTAGAGATTGGAACTAGCATTTCATCAAGACCAAAATTTTGCCTTTCAGCTGTGTATTGAGAGCTAATGAAAATAGAGTGATGTACACTTTCTGTTTCAACTCCAGAGTTACATAAGGGATTATCTATCAGGTGATTGTCATGCTGATCTTTTTGGAGGCCGCCACATTGGTTTCCTAGACTAGTATGAACAATAGAGTTGTTGCAATCATAGAAAGATAATAACGGTAAGAAGGAATGCTTTTGTTTAGCGGGGTAATGTACTCTTTAAATTTTAACAAACAGCTTTTTGATTTGACAGTGTCAGGTTGGGTATTCTATATGAGAATAGAAGAGTTAAGGAAAGATTTGTTTCTCGTATTTCAAGTCTGTCATTTAATGTTGGAACGTTTTGTCCATTACGTAAATTGTATCTTGACGTTTCTCCCACAAAAGAAGGAAAAAAGTTCATTAACTAACTTGGTGAATCATTATAAATAATTCTCTTAAAAGTGCTGCGTTTGTGCGATTTTCTTCTCTCTGAGAGCGGTGACTAGCCGTATTCCTCATAAATATTGTGTTAGTCGTCACTCCTGTTTATATCCGTGAATATTATAGCAGCCTCTAATACTCCTCATCTGTCTGAATCTGCTTTTGACCATCTAGCGCATGCATCTGCATATTCTAATATAGATCTACTAATATGATAATTACATTTTAAGTAAGGATTTTCTACTCAGCTTGTATTTTATGGATCATAAAATATTTAGCAATTTAAATCCCTTTTAACTAAGTTTTCACTATGCAGACCCCAAGTACATGTATTACTATATGTAAGGCCTAAGGTCTTATGACTGTGAGGAAAAACAAGTGATTCATTTTGGAGTTAAATTTGGGAAAGAGTGGATAATTCTTCTTGCTGAAAAACATTACTTCGGTTGTTGCTTGGCTGAAGATTGCTAAACATTGATATCACCAGTGATTTAAACGTTCTAAATCCGCATTAAGCATATTGGATATCTTCCATAAGAAAGAGAATTCCTGTAGGCAAAAGTCTGGTGAGACTAAGTAGGTCATCAGCAATATCATTGAAATATGCAAGTAACAATGACAGTCCTAGAACTGAACCCTGTGGCACCTCAGCTGAAACAAATTGAATTGAAGATTCTGTGGTTTTGACAACAACCGTTTGTTTTCTATCGGAAAGATAGTTGGTGAACCAATTAATAAATTCTGGCTCTATTTCATAGCTTTTAAGTTTATGAAGAAGACCTTTATGAATCGGTCGAATCCTTTCGAAACATCGCAAAATATTAGACATACATCTTCTCCACGAACTAGTGTTTCACAAATAACATGACACATATCTGTCCGTTGATACACGGTTGAGTCATTTGGAAGAAAACCCGATTGATATTTGTAGAAAAAAGATAATTTTCATAAATGTAATTGTATACATGTTTGAAAATGCACCTTTCCATGAATTTGCCTACACAGCTACCATTGAGCAAAGACATAGGTCTGTAATTGATGGAATCATTTTTGCTATCTTTCTTGTAATACTACCGCCTTTTTCCAAAGAACAGGGAAAATTTTCTCATTAAGAGAGTTGAATAAAATACATATTAGTCTTATGATTGCTTGTGCTACACCCTTTAGATGATTGTGACTTATCAGAGCCAAAAGCTATATTTACAGGAATTGTTTGTACAACGTCAAAAATTTCTTGTTCATTTATTTACAATGCTTGTACATTTGTTCATTGTGCGAAGTAATAATTCCGAAAGAGCTACATTGGCATCGCCGATATTAAAGACAGATGTGAAAAACCAATTTATACACAAGGCCTTCTCTAGGTCGGAGAATACAGTGTGTAATGTGCCATCATAATGCGTAAATAGTAATAGTGGCATGTCATAATTTTTGTATAACAAAGTGTCGGGCGAGTCTCCAAAAATTGTTTGAGTTGGTTCTGCGAGTGTTTAAATCAGGGGGCCATGATATCCGAAGAGGCCTTCATTTATTAATTAGATATACACACGTTAGAGAATTGTTTTGATATAGAGGATAATTTTCTCGGGGATTCTTAATGTGTATTTTATGGACAGATGTCACTTATATAAAGGTATCCTTTAAAGCAGATGTTAACGTGCAGCGAGACTATCTTACTCTTGTAATCCGGACACCTCGGGTTAAAAAGAAAAAACAACAACATAGATTATGTAGCAATTTTGATAAATAGTTGCAACTGAATGAAATGACTGGAAATACTATTCAATTCTGGTATAATTTCAAATATTTAAATGCTACAGAAATGATAAAATCTCACCATTTTGTACAAATTCTGCAGAGTCTCGGATACGGCCAATGTGGGTATGTGAGAAAGCTTGCCAGTAGCTTCTCGTGGGTCCGTGGTTCTTTCCGGGGTTTTCCCGGGTTCTTCCTCCACCATTTATACTGGCCGCCATGTACAGCCTATCGTGTGCTGAAAAATGGCGTTAAACCCCACAATAACAACAACAACAACAACAACAACAAATTCTGCACCCAGATTGTTGCTTTAGAAGTAAGATGCCCCGAGAAAGTTTTACATAGTTCTTCTAATATCTCAGTCGTTGTGTCTGAAGAATATCTGTCACTTGTGAACACCTAATCTTAAGTGTAAGAGGTTTTGAGATTCATGGGCCATTTTTGGAAATGGAAAACTACATAGATGTTGGTGACCATAAAATTACCATACACACTTTGCAATCAAACAGATTATCATAAACTCATCCTTGTCTTAATTTCCAGTTGTCAGAAGATATTTACACTGTTAAGGATGGTGTTAATTTGTAAATTGACACCTTCAGAGCCCAAATTTGTAAACAACCAGACTAGCAGCTTTAATGTATGCCTGTTTTAGTCCTCTGTGACATTTCAAATTGAAAAATGAAACTCTGCTTCATAGAAAGTGACCAAGAAATGTCTGAGTTCATAATTTATGTAAAGATAGACAAAATATTACTCCAGTTATGGTTCCAGTGCCTCAAAATATTATTTTGTTTTACCTTTTACCCACCAAACTGGAATAACCTAACCACCTGCATTTGTCCAATTCACACTGTAGAAGTACCCCAAGGGTGAGGAAAACGTAATACCGTAATACTGTTACGACTATATGGTCTTAAACTAAGTAACAGAAAACGCAAAAACCAACAAGTTTTGTCAAATTCAAAAAATAATTTATATCCCTGGAATACAAAGTGTAAATTTAAGAAGAATTTGCAGTATTATGAATTTAATCCCAAATAGTCCTAAAAGTTCTATCACAAGTCCAGTGCATGAAGTTCCAACGTGCTAACAGTCTTTTGATGTATCACAATAACATAATCCAAAATGTTCTTGACTGAATTCACTGCAATTCCAAATTAATGTTTTATTCCAAGAATATTATTGTGCACTTTGTAATTCAGTTAATAATAATTAATATAAATAAATGCACCCAAATTAAAAACTGAACACGACAATGGAACTGATTTCGCTTCGGATATTAAAGCAAGAATGAATAAACCTTAAGTAAACAAGTTTACATACCCCTCCACTTGACCTATGTCGCAATTACCATTTTTTGGAAATATTATGTCGATTTAATTAAGAATTTTTGTTCTGGAACATTCTAAGTTTAGAATCAAGACTGTATCTTTAACTCAAATTGAAGCAAACATGTTTGCAATTAATAATGATCTGAACATCTAATCTATAATCATAGAGAAATATTAGCTATGTATTTATGTTGTTTACAAAATAAATGCCACTTGTAAGGTAGACCATTAACTTGATTCTTTTTAATACTAAAGGTCAGTTACAATATA
>JAECUM010038714.1:0-27450 GCA_016617855.1 Megalonaias nervosa | reverse complement strand
GAGAGAGAGAGAGAGAGAGAGACTCTCTCTCTCTCTCTCACACACACACACAAACACACACACACACACACACACAAAGCGCACAAAATACGTAGCTTTTACATTGATGGAACGGGCTGGTACTGTCTGAAATCCTTCCTGCAGTAAATGAATCTACTAAGCCTTATTTTGTTCTATTTTTGTTTTGTGCAGAAGGAAACAGACAAAACTTACTGGTCTGACTGACCCAATTGGCTTGGACTGAGGAAAGAAGTACGTTTTTTAAAAGTCATTTTAGAACGAGTAATGCGTGACATATACATAATATCACGGCACTGACAGCGACTGACAGACGCTCCCACGGTTTAAAAAGTCTATTGCCTGATCAGATATGTTGTCTATGACTAACTCTATATATGCAAAAGCACACCTGGACATGCCATACCTACAGATCTAGAAGAATGGATATGATCAGGGCCGCGGACACGGTAGGACAACTAGGACAAAATTCCAGAGACCCAAAACGGTCATGGGGACCACCGCTGTCACAATTTGTAATTCATAACGACCTACTGGAGAATTTTTCCTAGGGACCACAAATCCTGCCCGCGGCCCAGCATACAATAGTACAATTAATACAGTCTTCCTCTCCACATTTTAATCCTTCAATATATATGGAGGAAGTCTGAGTCCTTTTAATGATCATCAATTGATTATAGTTATCGTTGTGCAAACAGATTTTAGTCAACAGCAAGCGTATGGATAATTTGATTCAATAACACTTTGCCCATCGCAGTAAATCTTTATTCTCCGTATAAAACAATTATAGCCTGAACCGTGATGGTCTGACGAGCATCTTGACTGTATGTGTCATTTTGTTCTGTCTTTATCATTTTCGTATAACGCCAAGAGTTTTTACGATTATTTCTGTTGAATTCACTTTCTGACATCGTACAGACCATTCTCTTGTTTTAGCTGTACCCTAGAAATTGTTTCTAATGACAACTTCAATAATTTAAAGTAGCTTAAATAATAGCAAAATGGCAAAGCCAATTTTAATTGGCATATATTTATGTGCGTTTAAAAAAGCAGCCTCATTGGTGATCAGTGAGGCTGCTTTTTAAACGCCCATAAATATATGCCAAGAAGAGTAAATCTTTGGGGATATCGTATATTGATTATCGCTCAATTTTCCAAAAAATATGTTACAAAAGTGAGACTACACCACAACTGGAAACTAAATCAAAGCATTACCTAAGTCAGTTTACTATTTTTATTTTGTTTAATTTCTAAATTTATTTCCATCTTTTCAAGGACATAATATTGTAAGCTCATTGAACTACCTTTGCAGTTTCATATCCACTGAATACCCATACGACGGTATATAGTACAAATATTAGCTTTTCTAAAAGGCTTCCTGATGTCGGCTGCTGAACCAGCTGTGTGCCGGATGGGAATCCATTGTTGTACATGGTTATGCCCGTTGTGTTATGAAAGAAGGTTTGTATCTATATACTTTGTCTAAGTTAAGTGTTAGTACCTGTATTTAGGATGGCAACAGTCTGCAAAATATGCAAAGGATTCATGAAAAGACAGTGTGATGGAGAGCAATGACAGATCATTGAGCATGTTAATGTAATCTTTGAAGAACGTTTAATGCGAGATCAGTGCTGTTCAATGCGAAGTCTGCAAATGCGCAAGCGGACCGCGAGCAGCAGCAGTACATCACGAGGATGTTGAGAGATAATGCAGTACGATGATGAGCTCGATCTCAGTGTTTCACTTATTTTATGTTTCTAGTACTACCATCCGGACAACACTTACTCTAAAGAAAAATCAATAAAGAATAAAGAATAACCACCGGCGATTGACCAAAATTAAGAAGATATTCAAAAGAAATACTGCTTTTTTTTGCATGATATGTTTGTCTGTGACTTATGTGGTAAAATTACTTATTGCAATATTTATGAAAGGGTAGACCTGACACTTCATGAAATTATAGAGAAAGCTGCATTTGCTAATTCTAATGAAAACAATAGGATATAAAATGTTAGCGCTGTCTGGGTCACGCAGAAGCTTTTTTGGTTATTTCCTCTACGTCAGTTTGTTTGCATTTGTAGAACACAAAAAGGAGCCTTTCAACCTATGATGAAACTTTGCAGGAATTATTGAACTAAGATGGGTTAATGTATAACAGAAATTGATAGAAGTTTATCAGCAATGATAAATGTGGCATAGTTTTGAATGCTTATACATAAAATAGAAGAAAAATAATTGTGTTTCCATATAGGATCAAGAGATCAAAGGGTATAGTTTAAACCCTTGGGGCTGATCTCGCATCGCCATCTGTGGTGGCATATTTTTATAAGTACACCTTCTTGAGCAAGCTGACTACCAAATTTCTTTAACATATCACAGCCTGACACTGACGCAAAGGCGATAAGTTTGATGTAGACTCTGGATGGCCACTTGAACATTGTAAAGTCATTCGTTGTTCCTTCATACAACTTCCAGTCCATTCAAGTTTATTTTGGAACAAAGCACTCAGATAAACTTATTGTGAGACATAGTTTCGCACGTGATGTCAATAGCTTGTGAAGCATTCTGGCCGGACTTTTTGCGACTTACTATGTTTGTCCTATTGTATCCGCCATCCGGTGTAATGTTATAGTACTGGGTTCATTTCCACGCATCACATTACTATCTTGCAATAATTATACTATACAGCCATGTATCTTATATTAAACTCTGACACATTCATAGCCACAATATTAGATGCGTGTCATTGATATGGTGAGACTTTGTTATGATACATTAGAGACGTATTCCATGCATTTATTTCATTATCTGCTATGACTTGGTACAAGGAACAGGCCGAGTCCATTGAAGTGGCTTTTATGTATACTCGGAGTGTGGTGGTTATTTAAAGATCCCAGTACTTGATTTGACTACTGTGGAAAATGCAGCTTCATTCATTCTGGCAACAGTCCTGTGCTGTGGTGAAACAGTCAGTAGGTGAGTCTTCACTGCACAGAGTAATGCTCTTATTCCAAGGAAAATTACCTGGAGCTGTTTTCTTCTCTTATGGTCGCGTTCCACAGTTGCATTCATTACTACACTTTGCATTGATGTGATAAACGTTGGTGCTACTCCCGTATTTACATGTAATTTTTGTATCCTGTAAGATACCTTTAGAACTAGGCACGTATCTGACACCCTGCAACTACCACATGGCAAATGTCAGTAATTTTCTTTGTTGCCAAGTCCAGTACCTGATGTCTAGGTTATTATGTATTCTTTGCATTCTGCAGGGAGTTATCTTGTCCCACTGCCACTAGATTTGATATCCTATCCTATCTGCGTATGAGTGACCACGTGTTGTACTCAACATATTTGTGTCATCTGTGCTATACAAAAGTTATCGGTTTTTGTCTTTTAATTGTTTATTATAATATAAACATTAAAATTTAAAAAATGTTAACATTATATTTCTTGTCATGAGCACTTCTGAATCAGATTTTATGATACACCTTACTCCAAATTTTACATTAGATTTTACGGCATGAATAAATTCCTATAAATAAAAAAAGTTGTTACAAATCGTTCTCGAAATTGCACGTTGCCTAACAGCAATTTTGCATTATTTCAAATAGCTACAAATGTTTTAGTAGTGCTTGAACCTTGACAGTATTTACTGAGTAAGTTTAAAATATTCATTTCTTGAATATATATTAGTTTGACAAGTATTTGCTACAAGATGTGCTACACACACACACACACACACACACACACACACACCCCTCCGAAGCTGACCAAAATCAGAAAATATTCCAAAGAAATTGTGCTTTGTTTGCATGTTATGATAGCCAGTGACTTACATGTCCAAATTACATGAAAGGGCAGACCTGAAACTTCATGAAATTGTATAGAAAATTGCATTTTCTTGTTGTCTATTGAAAACAGTTGGATGTAAAATGACCCTGCTTTCTGGGTCACGAAGACGGTAACACCCTATGCTTTATCTTGTTTTCATTAGCAAAAAAAAGACGATCCCGTTAACGTATGATGAAACCTTGCAGGATTTATTGAACTAAGGTCGGCAATGTACAGTAAAAAGACATTGAGCTCTGGTCAATCAATTATGGAATTTTGGCATATCCATGTTAGTCATAATAATTCGTGCTAAAACGGAAGAAAATAATTGTGGTCTGAAGTCAATTGGTTAGTTAATAACGTCATTCTCTCAACAGGGGCGTCACTCCCCACGTGTAACATGCTTGGTCCTTTATGCCCAAAACACCTCTCAGTTTCCTTTCGCCTCCATATATATACATGAACATTGCTTACTAAACGACGTCACATGCATGAAAAAGGCCCTCGAAGCCTACATGGTACAATTGATCACATGGCATTCAAATGGATGAATAATTGTGAATTTGAGACCAAACCCCAGTCAAACCAACATCTAATATTCAATGTGCAAACTGGAACTTCGTCTTTCGGCTCGTGCTTGAATATTGGATAGTATAAATGAGGATGTATATACACATACAATAGAACTTCTGAAATTAATAGTGCAGTGGGGAACAAATCGGTCTTGATTAGAGATTTCTGTAGTTTATATATATATATATATATATATATATATATATATATATATATATATATATATATATATATATATATATATATATATATATATATATATATATATATATATAAAATTGATTATCCACTGCATTAAATTGCTAAACTGTTGTTAGTGCACACTGTTATCACAAGAAAATCGCTTTGATTAACAATGATTTTCTAGAAATAACAATATGTACTATTTCTCTTAGTAAAATTCTATTGAATGTATCCCAGGATCCAAGAGACCGAAAAGAACCTGTATGTTTAGAACTGAACAAAATGCAAGCGAATCATTAATGCACATGCAATATTTTGTTAGAAAATAGTTAGTTGTTTATAAATAAAGATATAAAGTTATCTGTAGCTCTAAATGGATAATTAATTGATAGCACAAATGAAGATTGTTTCATTATTGTGAATAAAATTAAAATCCAGATGATTACGTGATGCATAAATACAGAATAGCCCCCTACCTCACATTCAGCCTTGGCTGTATCATATTCTCCAGTCGGGTAGAAAACGAAGCTGTAACAATGCTGATCAAACGTTATCCAAGACGGCGGACAATCTGATTAAAGAAATCGGAGAAAATGATAAGCTAATCTGGGACCATCACTATATGAACTACAAAGTCTACTCTTACCGTCCAAAGAAGAAGAGTAGTACATGTACCTACAACGAAATTACCCAGTCTGAACACTCCTAGACTTTTCAATCAAAACCCACCTCTGAAATAGTGAGAGGGATTGATGCAGCATAAAAAGGGGGATATCCCCTAAAAGTGGCGGAGAACTCAGTCACATTCTGTAGTACCCTACGTAAGAAAAAGAACCGGATCAAAAATATTCCGATAGCTTTGTGGAATTATTTGCACAAGTTCAGTAAAAGAAAGTTCTGAGTTATGCTTGAGAAAATAAACATGGGAATGTTGCTTCCTAGAATAAATCATCTTAACCGAGTCACCGTATTGAAAGATATGATGCCGTTGGACTTGCATATGACGTTATTTGGCAAACAAAGCACATGCATATGCTACAGAGGCTGCAATAGTTTTTTTTATGTGGGGTTTTTTATTTCTTTTTGGGGGGGGGGAGAGGGGGTGGTCATTGACAGAAAGGCCCGGGCGTGTTCAGACGGAGGTATTATTACCCAGTTATCATTTTAGCGTCCCCATAAATAAAAAAAGGGTAACGAAAGAAACTTTTTTACATTCTCACAATAGGCGGTATACGATATTTAATTACACAAAACATTTATATTAGATGGAAATATTCAAACAAAACCTTAATAAATAAAAATTTCAAGAAAACAACAAAGTAACAAAACTTGCGTTTCCCCAGGTTATATGATATACTAATGCAGGTCATAATGGAAGTCAAAAATCCTAAAAATAAATACATACCTTCAAAATACTTACATCAGCTTGAGTATGAAAGTACATTTTGAAGTAACACGCTCACACACGCGCGCGCGCGCATAAGATCTTACAAGACTACATCTTGAACTCATTAAACACCCTTAGTGAGGAAAAATGTCACCCTCGTGAAGAAACATTGTTCAACATATTTAGACAGTATCTCCGTAGTATTTTGTTACGACTGTATGGTCGTAAACTAAGTAACAGGAAATAGCGAAAACAAACATGTTTTGTAAAATTCAACAAATAATTTATTTTCCTATAATACAAAGTAAACATTTAAAAAGAACTTACAGTTTTTGATGTATCACGATAATATGATCCAAAATTGTCCATGTTTGAATTAACTATAATTCCAAATTAATGTTGAGTCCAAGAATATTATTGGATGAGCACATTCTATTTCCAGTGAATAATAATTTGGATAAATAAATCCACCCAAATGAAAAACTGAACACAACAATAAAATTGATTCTGATACAGATGTTTAAACACGAATAAATAATTTCTTATGTAAACAACATTAAATTAAACGACAGATGCAATAATACAGCCAGGATGTAGGCCAGTCTCTTCTATAAAACGTTTAAAGTTGTCAACAAATTTAGGAATTTCCAAGCGGAAATCCGATGTCCTAGACCAAGACCCAAATAATCATGTTTACCTCCATTGGTCTGACTATTTAATCCACACTCATAAAGAAATGTTAACTATGTGTTATGTGTTACGAGTCTATGATCTTGAAATAAGTAACAGAAAAGAGTGAAGACAATAAGCTTTGTAAAATACAAAAAAAATGTATTTCCCCAGAATACAAAGTGAAAAATTAAGAAAAAAGAACTTAAGGTTTTACGAATCAAATCCAAAAATAATCCAAGAGTTAAAAAATGGAAGTCCCAGTAATAAAAAGTCCTGAATGAAACTGAGTTCGAATCCCGATGAAATCCAAAATGGAAGGCGATGACGGCTGTGGTAGTCAGCGAAGTTCTTCAGTGTCAACAGTCTCTTGTTGAATCACAGAAAATATTATTCCAGTTTTGAATTCAATATAACTCCAATAAATGTCCTCATCCAAAAATTTTGTAGGAGCACTTATGTATTTCCAGGGAAAAGCATCACTTGAATTAAAGAATTTGAAGAAAATAAAAATTCAACCCAAACTGGTCACAACATAATAACAACTTAACGTGTCAATTGTTTTGGAGCCCACTGAGAAACCTCTAACAAAAACAACAGTTATACGCTAATTAAGACGCAAAACAGATTCCCGAATGAGGATCAAAAGTTCATTCTTCTGGAAAAAAAAAATAGAAGTTTGTATGTTACTTGTCACGTAGTCCAGGAATGACCTTGACTTAACTTAATGATTCTTACTCTGAGAAAGATAAAAAAAGTAAAAATGTTGTTTACCAAAACCGTCACTGATTTTGGAGACAAGGTCAGAAACTAGAAACAATGTTTCTATTATTAGATGCTTAGCAATGAAATTTAAAAAATAGCAGTCAGGTCAAACAGAACTAAACTCAATTCTGGACAATATCAAATCCAGTAAACAAAGTTACATTACAATAACATGTAATGGAATTACAAAATTTAAAACTAACAAACAAACAATTAAATTAAATATACAAAACAGTTAAGTTGTTTACAAAATAAATGTCACTGGTCAGGTAGACCATTATCTTCATTTTAGACAAGATCAAGTACAAAATACAGATATACATAACATGCAATCATTCAGACAAGCCAGCAAACAATACAAATTGAATATACATAACTCCTCCCCTCACAATGAAAAAGATTTAAGCAATAAAGCTTTCTTTTACATATTAGTCAAATATACATTGATTAAAATCACATAAGATGAAATCTTATGAATGACACAAAATATAGATGAAGCAACATAATACTTCTATACACGTGAAAGTGCGTCTGCAATTAAATTATCTTCTCCCTTAATGCGCCTGGTGTCAACATTGTATTCTTGCAACATCAAATTCTACCTTAATAATCTCTGATTTTTGATTTTTGTTTTCTTAATGAAAATAAGGGGTTGTGATCATTAAGTACAATGATAAGGAGCTGAACTAATATACACTTCAAAGTATCGCAAAGACAATATCAAAGCCAAACATTCCTTATTGATTGCAGAATAATTTAATTTCTCTGGTGCTTGCTTATTTTTCTTTCTATAAAAAATTAGCATACTGGATGATCTACATCATTTTTGTCTTCTTGAATCAATACTTCAAAAACCCTAACATCACTTGCATCAACAGACATTTTAAGTGATTGAAATTTGGAGCTGACAGAACTGGTGCACTCTTAAGTATGGCCTTTAATTTAAGTGATTGAAATTTGGAGCTGACAGAACTGGTGCACTCTTAAGTATGGCCTTTAATTTAAGTGATTGAAATTTGGAGCTGACAGAACTGGTGCACTCTTAAGTATGGCCTTTAATTTAAGAAAAGCCTCCTGGCATTTGTCAGACCCCAAAATTACTTGGTTTTTTTACTCAAGGAATTGGTGACGGGTTCAGCAGATATGGAAAAATTGGAACAAAATTTCCGATAATATCAAGCCCAAAAATTGCCTCAGTTGCTTTCTACTGATAGGCACATGGAATTTAGAGATAGCCTTGACCATAACTTCCACAGGTTTCACTTGACCGTGTCCTATGATAAATCCTAGAAATGTAATACAGGTACGTCAAAACTCACTTTTACATAAATGAATTCTCAAACTTGCATCACGAGTCTATCAACAAATTTTCCCAATGGATTTCTAGTGATTTTCCATGTGTCGTTGTAAATGATGACGTCATCTATGTCAGCGTCATAATTATCTAGACCAGATGTAATCATGTTCATTAAACGTTGGAAGGCACAAAGCGAACCTTTCATCCCAAAAGGCATTAATTTCAGTCCATCTGGAGTTAAGAATGCCGAAATTTCCGGTGTGGGACACGTACAACCAAACTGACTGCATGATTAACAGGTCTATCTCAACAACACACTCCATTAACATATTTATACAGCAAAGCTGTTTAGATTTCCGCCTCCCAGGAAAAGATTGATCAACATTTGTTACATAGTTTTAGAGTTGTCAGGATTTTTAAGATTTTTCAGGGGTAGATAACTCTAAAAGAAGCTTATTACCTTTTCCTGATTTGTATCACATCACTGATGAGGAATACTAATTTTAAATTAATGTAATTTTTCTTTAACGGCGCTTAAATCCGCTTTCTGTTTTTCTTATTTTCAATTAGTATTCCTCTTTTGGTAAATATTTCGTACATGAAAAGGAATAAATACCACTTATATCACTGACAATAATAGAAGAGGAATATTCAGCTGGTTTTGTTTCTTTCTTTTGTTTCGTTTTTGTTTTGTTTTTATTTATTCTTTTGTTCAAATCTAATGTTTCTCGCGAAATTAATCAGAAAAATCTCCAGTATCATGATATTTTAGCATAAAACAATTTAAACTTGTCTAAGGTCCGTCAGAATATTGCTGATAATGGAAGAAATTAAATTTTATTTAAATCCTTTAACATTAAATGTTCAGTTCTTCTGAATTTATACAAATACGGTTATGTTTTGCGCATTGTTGTAGCACAATATTGCATCAAAATTATTTTAATCGGTATAAAAAAAAAAAAACTTTTTAAAAAAAATCTTTTTTCTTTTGAAAGCCATCATTAAAACGCCTGAATATTAACGAGATTGAGGAAAGCTATCTTCCCTGAATCTTTTAAAGATAAATATCTCGAAAAATTCTTAACCAACTTTGAAAATTTATTGTTATTTATGTCAACCTGTCCTCTTTATTTTTATTATATTTATTTCTAAACTTCAGTGTCACTTTAATATCGCTACCGACAATTGAATACATTCGTCTACTGAAATTTAGGACCATAAATTACCTGTTGAATTGGGCTCTGGGAAATATATATATCTCATTAAGAAAGAAAATATGACCTGGAAGGTCAGAAGTTTGGGATGAGTGTTACTATTTGTGCGTCTCTCCCCAATTTTTGCTAGACAGAGTCACTTACCTGGCAACGTCTGAAGAAATCTTCGCAAAAATAAATCTTACCTTATCAGTTTATCTCAGTTTGTTAAAATCACTGTGAGCATATTTACATGACAAGCTTTTCCTTGAGGAAGGATAGTTTGGGTACCTCCTTTATAACAAGATTTGATATTTGCATCTGTGTATAATATTGTTCTTTTTGAATGGCAGTCCCTGTTTTATCTACATTTGTTCACTCTTGCTATTTTTTTTTTCTGCATGACACTTTGTATGTCCATTTCTTGCTACTAGAAAGTGATGCATAATTACCATACATATTTGTGCTGTTACTATATCATAACCTTTTATTCATAACATCATTTGAATTTGTTGTGTCTATGAATCTCTTGTTTACTTCTTATCTGTTTGAATTATGTACACTCCAGAAAAATGGCAATTCTCTCTCTCTCTCTCTCTCTCTCTCTCTCTCTCTCTCTCTCTCTCTCTCTCTCAATGTAATTTGTGTTAATTTTTTCTATCATATGCCATCAGTGAGAACCTGTTCTTGCCCAACCAGCGGGTTTGCAGGTACGGCCATCGGCAGAACTATCTCTAAAGACACCAGAAAAATACTCATAGAAGTCTTTTAGCAAATTATATTTATATAGATAGTTTTGTTTTCCTAATACCTTCACTTACGTAATATTTTTTAATATTTGCGTTTAATTTATCAGAAATCAGTTCCGTATAGCCGTCAGAATTATTAACAACAACTACCTCGCCATATCAGTATTAAACCATTCTAATATTATTTACCAAACTATTAAAATACTCCAAAAATTCACCTCTGCATATTATATTCGCCTGACTATAAGGAACAAAATAATTTTAATAAAATTTCTTTACTTACAATAATTCCCAACTTCTAAACCGTTTCATTGTAAAATGTCTCTAATATATATTCCTTTCCTTCTGACACGATATTTATATATCAGTTACTGTATTAACATAATTCATTTAGTGTAAGGCATGTACACTGCACATGCATGCGTTCACTTATTCACGCAAACATTCACCAGTAAACAATTGAAACTTGAAATAGTTTACGTTGTAAATCAAAGCTTTTAAATTAATCATTTCTTTGTTCAATTCAAGTGTAAGTACGTTTAATCAACTATCAACTCTTGTTAGTGAAAATGTTCCTTTGGAAGGTATTATCAAATACCCGTAGTGAATGAAATAAAAAAAAAAAATATTCGTGTATTCATTTGTCTACAGATATGCATAATTCTATATTTGTCTCTTAGCCCTTTCCAACCTCATTTCATTTTTCTTGATTCCACAAATATTGACAACCTTTTTTGTAGGCTTGTCGTTCTTGCTTCAAATTAATACACTTAAATAGTTCAACATACTCCTGCCAACACATTTAGAGTTCTCAGCGTTCAAAGATCAAACAAATTTGCATTTAAATTGATAGATTTTCATTTATGTATATTCCGCATGAATAGACTCAACGATTAAATGCACATCCCTTCAGGTCTTGAAATTATGCGAAACTAAACATATATTTAAATATATTTTTAAAAAATAAGCTGTGCTTTAACCATTAAAAAAACTTTCAGTGGGTAAAGATAAGTATAATATAGAAAGTTTTCAAATAAAGCTATACTGTGATATTTCTATGTGAATCTATCTTATAGCATACATACACTTTACGAGAGCGATAAACTAATTACTTTGACAGACTTACCTAAGGCAGCTGTCGGGGTGGGGTTGCGATCAAATGAATAAAAAAGCCAACCATGTTTTTCTTAATGGAGGTAATGCCATCTTCTTGATATTTTTCTTCCAGTTATGTTGGTTAATAGGTCATGACGTTGACGAAAGTGCAATAAAACCTACCTTGTGTTCTTGTCATACACGTATTGGCATTTTTTGTCAATCCAGCTCTACCATGCACTTATCTTCCATTTTGGGGGGTTCAAAGGTTCACTGCTTCATTTCATTTGTTGTGTTCTCCATTACAATAATTTGGGAGTTTGTATTGTGGGGGTGGGGCGCATTTGTAATAATATTATTCTTTAGACAGTAGTGGATCTTCAGTATGTTTTATGCACATATATGATATCAGGACAATGGAAGGACTGTCTACTGTTATTTGCCGAACACAGAGGACGAGAAACCACCTAAACAGGATTATAACTAGAAGACACGAGTAAATTAAACGATTGCCGTATAATCTCAAGAAAAGAAGTTGATATAATTTTAATCACCTATTTTTTGCTATTATTCTGACAAACAGTAAAGCAGTTATCTTATTCATTATTATTGTTTGATCAAGTTTACTAATTGACTACCGGTACTCTGACGGTTTAAAGGCTGAACTCCTTGTTTTTTTGGGGTTGTTGTTGTTGTTTTTTTTTTGGGGGGGGGCGTTTTATTTTAATGAACGGACCTTAGGCAGTACTAACACTGACGAAATTGATCTCAGCACATCAAAAGAAATAATTTTAATTTGTTTTCCCTGCAATCTTATTTTTTTGCAAATCCATACATCACATGTTGGCATGCATTTATTCGGAGATGATTTTGGGGGCTGTAGACTGTACATAATATTAAGTAAGAGATGACTGAAAATTTGGCTCTGATTTGGTTATTTATGTAGGCTAGGCTATCAACTTTAGTGGCAGTCTTTGTTTCCGTCTGAGTTGTTGTTTTCTGCTTTTCAGTCTTATTTCAACCGTCGAACCACCCCGTTCCCCAATCATCTAATTTTGCAGGATTCAATATTAAACTGATATGACCCTAATAAAACAGCACGTCGGCAGAGTGTGTGTGTGTGTGTGTGTGTGTGTGTGTGTGTGTGTGTGTGTGAGTTCGATTTTTAACGTAGCTTTAACAATTTTTCAGTCATATCGCTACGATGTCTGCAGTGTGGCAGTTTATAGTGATGTCTAGAACTGAGGCATCATGCCGCAGACATGTAGCATGATGTCCCACCCAATCACATTATCCTGACACCAGGCCGACCAGTCCTAACACTAACCTCTTAATGCTGAGCGCCATGCGAGGAAGCTGTTAGTACCATTTTTTGTAAATCTATAGTATGACTCGGCCGGGGATCGAACCCACGACCGAGGCGGACGCTCTAACCACTAGGCCACCGAAGCGGTCACACGCCGGGAGTCAGCTGGAGAAAGTATAAATCTGTTGTGTAACAAATTGCAGTGTAATGCGGAGGGGTTAGAGGGACTGGTAACATATTGCAGTATTGTTCAATCTTGTGCCATGTATTGTTATGTAATTCGGTCTTGTGGAATATATTGCGATGTAATTCACGACTGGTAGTTTATTCTACACTAAACGCAGATAAAGAAAAGCAGTATGCATTTAATATTGTAAAATGTTCGTTGATTTATGTATGAGTTTTTATATTTTAGGGTCAAAGAAGGACCTAAATCGATACCTAAATGGTGCTTATTTGAATCCTACTATCGATTCAGCTCTAGTCGGCTACAATGGCGTCCTTGGATAAGTCACTTTACTACACTCGCCTGGACAGAAATATATTACTTGTGTTGCTATACCATAAAACACCAAACCAAAACCAGCATATCTGGATTGCAGCAGTGGCCTTGAAAAGCATGACCTCTCGGTTTCTAATGATTAATACTTTGAATTTCAACACAATTAATGGTGTTTTACTACCGAGATTGACTCCCTCCACAAAGTAATTGAATGTAACAATCTGGAATAGATTCTTCCAAGCGAAATATACTAATATTAGAAATTCTTTAGGGTATAGCAAGCCAAAATGAAACAACAAACTTACTTATCTTAAGTATTGAATATTGTACCAGTGGTGACAGACAATATGTTGGCGAACACATCCCATTTACTCAGTCGTAGAATCATCCCATTAAAATCTTTCTTTTTTTTTTCTTTTTTCCTGGAAATAATTATCTTAAGCGACTTGTGATTTTGATGTATATGATGGAAATATTTTATCAAAGTTATATGCTTACGTTTAGAAGTCTTTAAATAACATTCTTATATGCCATAAAATAATATTTGTCTACCCACCCTTGTTTCGCTACCTACAACATATTTGTCTACCCACCCTTGTTTCACTGCTTGCATCATATTTCTCCTACCTACCTTTGTTCCACTGCTTTCAACATATTTGTCCTACCCACACGTGTTGCACTGCCTACAATATATTTGTCTACCTACCCCTGTTTCACTGCTCACGCTATATTTGTCAAACCACCCGTTTCACTGCTTACATCATATTTGTCAAACCACCCCTGTTTCACTGCTTACATCATATTTGTCAAACCACCCTTGTTTCACTGCCTACAAAATAGTTTGAGTTCATGTGCATCTACGTACTGATTTACACATTGCTGCAGCGACCCATTTAAATTTCTGTTCATATCTATGGCGCGCAGTCAAGCATTTAATTGTGCAGAATTGTCGTGATTTGAATGTAAGATTGTCAAAACTTGAATGTTTTATTTTATTCGTACAAGCGTATGCATCAGTAAGCATAAGTGAAGTGAAAATTACATTAGGTCATAATTAGCACGAAATATAGCGTTTAAAATATAGTTGAATCTGTTACTATGAAAGCCGATTTCTCACATGGTCTCTGATCACTTTAGTGTCTGTAATGATTGCAGATTTCTCAAGCTACGGTTGATGAAATTTCCCCAAAATATATTTTTTTCAACATTAATGTCGTAATACATACCTTTCTCATGGGGTTATTTTTTAATGTTACAAAAGGGGATGAAATTTCATTTGAACAGCAGTGAGTTTTTGTTATATGGGATGGTAGGGCTAGGGAATTGCCCTGTCGGATGACAAGCAATTTTAATGTCCAATGAATCAATATTGCATGTGTATTTATTCTGCCAAGTCTTTTAAAATCCCTATTAGACTATCTCTAAGTTATTGGCATCGTAATATTTTATTTTCAGGACCACAGCGTATGCAATAATTCCTGGATGTTGACAACGTTATTGGAATGTACCTTCAACCTAAACAAGAACATCGTTCTAGTTCACTGTGGAGTTACAGACAAAATCAGTTTAAGTGAAGATTAAAGATGCAAACAGTTTACTACTTTTGTAATATGGAAATATTTGCCATAGTGAACAAAAACGTGCGCGTTGCGATAAGATGCAAACTTAATAAATATGTGTTTATATTTCTTTAAATTATTTTTCAACACAAAATACATAACTCTCAAAATGTTGGGTTGTTTTCATTTTTAATGCAGCGAAGTTAAAGCACGAATGTACATTTTCTGTAAAGAAGCTTTTCTTGCTCTTATTTAACGCTGAGTTTCTCCAATCCTAATAAAATAGCCTTATCTAAAGGCTGACTATCGTCATTAAGTAAGTCAGCGTGCAAAATGATACTGTAAATTGATTTTGTTTTTACAAAGTTCGGCCCTTACTTTAATACGAATAAAGCAGAAGACTAAATTTTGACCATT
This sequence comes from Megalonaias nervosa, assembly GCA_016617855.1. Lineage (NCBI taxonomy): Eukaryota > Metazoa > Mollusca > Bivalvia > Unionida > Unionidae > Megalonaias > Megalonaias nervosa. Next base: position 11,903 of record JAECUM010038714.1, on the reverse strand, counting down.
CTGTATTGAAATAACCAACCCAAAAGGAACTCTAACACTTATATTGTCCAGAATTGCAAACAATAATAATGTGCATTCACTGATATTTGTATATAAAGACGGCATATCTGTAGATCGGTTTGAAAGGTGAAACATAATGTTCGTTTGAGTAGAGAATATACTTGCTACCACGTTCGTCACACAATAAGCATTTCGGATTGAAATGTGAATACAATCAGTTTTTAATAAGATATGTTAAAGCTTTCTAGATATTGGTATGACTTTCAACTTTCAATATACACATGCCATTTAACGAAAATATGTTTATTTATTTTTAGCTGATAGTATCGTGTTTATACAAATTTATAACGGACATTGTTTGAAGATTATATATATATTACCTTTAATTTGCACCATATATCCCTTATTGTGATGATGTATTGTAATGCGCTGCTGCATACATAGATATTATGAAACTATTACCTACTAACAGTCATCAGTAAGAAGTATGCACACCGAAATAGTTTCAATATATATATATATATATATATATATATATATATATATATATATATATATATATATATATATATATATATATATATATATGCATGGATTTATATCCATATGACGCTATATATGCATGGATTAATGTCTATATGACGCTATATATGCATATTTTTATGTCCATATAACGCTATATATGCATGGTTTTATGACCATATTACGCTATATATGCATGGTTTTATGTGCATATGAAGCTCTATATGCATGGATTTATGTCCATACGATGCTCTATATGCATGGATTCATGCCCATATGACACTCTAGATGCATGGATTTATGTCCATACGATGCTCTATATGCATGGATTCATGCCCATATGACAATCTAGATGCATGGATTTATGTCCATATGACGCTCTATATGCATGGATTTATGTCCATATGACGCTCTATATGCATGGATTTATGTCCATATGACGCTCTATATGAATGGTTTTATGATAATATATAACGCTATTTATACCACATACATAAAAAATAACATGGCATTTAAAGTGTTGGTATAAAGCAATTTTATATACCAATAATATTGGTATATCAAATTGTGATCCGCCCCTGCGCAATAATACTCATAAACATTCTAGAGACCGTCTGCAGTTGATTCTAGATCAATGATGAATTTCCACACATTAATCATTAGTGACGTATAAAATAACGATAAAAAGTATTAATAATCCTCTCTTTCTAAATGAATTTAATATGGTACACAATTTCTGATTTCTGTTCCCCCTCCCCGACTTCTCATGCATAACGGACAAACTACGCAGCAATGTGGAGTAAGAGAGAAAAGGAATTTGGGCTGGATTAAAACCGTTAAATAGAAATTATACCAAGTAACCTACAAGAACATGGTTCGTCGTAACGATACGTGTGCACTTTCCTTGGGATTTGCAGTGTTTATCAATGATACAGCATAAATTCAATTGCTTTGTTTCTTGTAGTGTATCCCTTTTTTATTAAACCTTAGGTAGGAAAACGAAATACATATATAATGAAAGGGTTCCTGAATTTGAATGTGAAAATATATACTCGTTTTTTAAGACGAATACTTCACTCCAAAAGGTCTTGCTGTATTCCTCAGAAAAACCCATTCATATTTTCCATACTAGTGCAGTAACCTATAATTATTATGAGGATATAGGGGTAAACTTTTTAACAACCGCGCTTGGCGGTGTAAAGAGTACCTGTAAGGGATGAAATTGCCAAGGAATGGAGATCATTATCACATTTAAGGTTTAAAAACGCTAGAATTGGAAGGTGATTGGGTCAAATAATGAGCTTAAAATGATAAAAAAAAATATAGAATTTTACGTAATGAAGACATTTTTTCTAAGGGCTTTATTTACTACTACATTTTTCAGTATCGATTTTTAAAAGTTTGGTTTTGTTTACTGCTATATTTTTCGGTATGTTTTTAATTTGAATTTTGCTTATCCACATATATTTTGCACTAGTCATAAATAATGTTTGGACTCTTAAAATGTTTTAATAGACAGGACATCCCCGCTCTTCTTCTCGAAATAATATATTTACATTACTTTTATCAGTCACATGATTCGGAGAAATGTGCTAAAAGTGGATTGATAGATGTGAACGATGAGTGGTCTGAGAGCATCATTTACCTGATAAATATGAAGTGCAAACAACAGATCAGCTTCAGTTTTTAGCTTACTCAAAAAGTATTACAATAAATGTATTCATTTGTTTTAAGGAATTAAGGCCACCCAGTCGTCTTGGTATAGTGATGGATGCGAGGGCAAATGCAATCAACTTCAATAATAGACACATTACTAGACTCAGAACATGAAGATTACAAGACAAAATTGAGTGAATAATCGAAGGTTTTAATTGTATTAGATTTTGTGGGTTTAGTGCCATTTTTCAGTAGATGATAGACTCTGCATGGCGGTCCTTATATTTGGTGTAGGAAGAACGTGAGAAGATCTTGTGAAACATCACAGAGCCACTGGAAGCTATCTGAAAGCTTCCTCACATACCGAAGCCGAGACTCAAACTTGAGTTAGGTGATATGTGAGCGATCTGTCAAGGTGAGCGCCTTAGTACACTGGCCTTAGTACACTTGGCCTTAGTACACTTGGCATGCAGGAGGTCCCTTGAAGATTTTAAGGCACGCATGAGACATTGTAGATACAAATATGATAAACAACAATTTGACGAATAATTACTACATGGCTTAATACCGCTGAGGAGTATTGGAGATTTTTTGAAAGATTAACATAAATCTCGCTGATCAGTGTTAAACCAAACAAATTTGGTAGATATTTCAAATGCGTAAATAACTCTGCAGACAACCTTCTCACCTCTGATGAGAAAACTGTCTATTTTTTTAGATAACATTTTGGAAAATGAGATCGAAATATTTTTGTATGAGTTAAGATACAAATTACTAACGAAGAAATTTTGCAGGGTATAAACAGTTACATACTGGCAAAAATTCTGGACCGGAGAAACTACTCAATGAATTTTTAATTTTGGTAAAGAGATGCTGCAACAATTCTTAGTCACTCTTTGTAATACTATTTTCGATAAGGGTATATTTTCCATTGGTGTCAAAAGTGTGTATAGTCCCGATAAATAATAAAGGGTGTAGAGTCCCAATAAATAAGAAAGATGCGAGATTACTCGGGCATAATGATTATGTGCTCATAAAGTTAAATTATGTATGGGAATTCTGATTAACAGACAGAAGTTTTAGGCTAAAACTTATGGTGTATATATTAAAACACAGTATGTGTTTATTTCTGGCATGAGTACAACGTATGTGTTTGTCATAGTTATTGTTTTGTTTGGGTTTAACGCCATTTCTCAGTGAAAGATAGGCTATATATGGCGGCCAGTATAACTGGTGGGGGAAGAACCCGGGAAAACATCGTTAAGAGCCACCGACCCACGGGAAGCTACTGGCAAGCTTTCTCACATACCCACTTTGGCCGAGATCTAGGTTCGAACATACGCAGACTTGGGTGAGATGGCATGATCGGTAAAGGCGACCACTTTGTATGATCCAGTTATGTTTATGTTATATAAAACCTGATTGCACATTTTCTTAACAAGGGTAAAGAAAAGTTGTAATGTGCATTCACTAACTTCACCAATGTTTTTTTTTTTTTTTATTTTTTAATTATGCCATCAGATAAATTGTATGGTTCAAGCTGAAACAACCAGCATATTAGTCTAGTTTATGGAACCTTCCAAATGGTATGTTCTGAAAGTTTAACCAAATTGTTTAACACCCAGTAATCTCGGGTGGTGTCCCAGCTACTGGCATTAGGTAATTAAGACAGAAGTGCTAAGTAGAATAGGTTGACGCCGTGTAACTATTAACTGTACATTTTTTGGACATGTTCCATAATAGTAAATATCTATTCGACACTTCAAACGGAACAACAACAAAAACCGTGACAGATCAGCAAAAACTAGGCTATTAAATTCAAAAGGACTTATTTGATCGAAACAGAATACTAACGCTAATTCTTTGTACAAAAAGGTATATTTACCTACGTTCTTTGCCTTTAATAAGTCTCCATGCGTATCCTTATATATTGCCCTGCACACATATATGGTGTACGAAAAGTGTCAAAATTACAGATAGCAATTAACCATTTATAATAACTTTTTCAGTATTAAAGACTAGTGGTTCACTGACAGATACAGGTTAACCACTATTTAAACGCCTGTCTGCTACAAAAAGTTAACGTTACTTGTATTGAAAATTATGTAATCGGTTAATCACCACAACGCCCATGCAAAATACTAGAAGATAATGGCCCGTGATGGGAAATAAAGACTACATGTACAGCTGGTGTCACTATTATGATAAGTTGTTTTATAGATCTAAATTAATTTACATGTACGCGTTCAACAGCGAGCTCACCTTGCGAGCGAGTCTGCTGAACTCGCTATTATCTCGAATTTTGTTGACTTTGATGGTTGTGAAATTTGCTACCTAAATGCTCATATCAGTAAATAACAAGCTGCTTTCCAGGTGGAGCTTTCGCTTCTCTATTTTATTAAGGGTCTCAGGTAAAGTTCCAAAATGTTCAAATAATTTAATTTTCTGGCACTATGGGGTTCATTATGTGCTGTGAAAACCTCCCCAAAACTTGGATTTTATCATCTCAACATATACCAAATCAAACTCTTTGTCAGTGTATCTTGTGATTTTATCGTTTTTTTAAAACAGACATATTCTAATCAAATTTAAATCAAGCTTGTCAACTAGGAACAATGCTTTTAAAAAAAAGAAAGAAAGAAAGAAGAAGAAAAAAATAGCCGAAATTAGATATACTCGCCTTGCCCTTGTTCCGACAAGCGAATTTTCTCACACCTTCTTTTGTATGGAGTTTTAATTGCCTTAACTTTCTCTTACGCTAAACAATATTTGTTTAAGAAAATTTTGACCGCCACTTATGCTCTTTAGATTTCATGCCAAATATTTGGTGCGCATTTTTGCATTCTAAACATGGGCGTTCACTCTGAGCGCAGTTTCGCTTTCGAACCCTCTGACAGTTATACTGAGCTAGATATCCGCAGTATCTATTAAATATTGAACATTTTAACTAAGCTGACAACATAAGTATTCCCGTGGGTTTTTTAATTAAATAGCATATGATCCCACAGGTTAAATGTCTGACTAGCTTCTTCTTTAAATATAACCCTGTGCAAATTTCCGAATAAAACAGTGCAACCTCAGTCCCGATCCCAGTAGGTGGACTCATTCGTTTTACTTGACTTTTATATGACCTTTTTGACAGTCTTGCATTAATATTCTAAGCTCAGTCATTTCGAATTAGTATAAATAAGGTTTAGAAATATGGTAAAATAAAGGTTTCAATACTTTTCAGGACAATCCCCCCAACCTCCAACCCCCACAATTTCAGAATCATACTGATCTCTGAACTCAGAGGCAATAGTGGCTATAGAGGCCATAGAGGCTATAGAGGGATAAATACTGAGTTAATTGCTTCTTCAAAGGGGATAATATTTACTTCGATGATAAAATGATGGTTTACATACATTTGAAATGTTTCCAGTGTATAGCTATATACAGCCATATAAAACTATTTGTATGACTTAAAATTACACTTAGTAAGCCATTTCTATTAACTGAAAGAAATACATGAAATGGTACAAATTAATATCTCGTATGGTCCGAATTTAAAATAGAGCTGACATCATCAGAGTTATTGTTGTTTATTCTTCTCTTGAATCTAGACCCAAATCACATTAGCATCGCGCAATATATAGCACCAAAACAGAATTAATTGTAAACGGTATAAAACATCCATTCCATCAAAGAAAAAGCACAAGTTTCTAGAAAATGAATGTACAATGTCTAGGCGTCCATTAAACGAACAATAAAACTTACGAACCTTGATAATGGGCTACATTAAAAATTTAAAAAGAAAGATATGAGTGTAGTCGCAAAGGCACGGTGTGTCCAAGCTGTCTATATCCCACGAAGTGTTTGGTCTTAAATAGACATCAATTTTGTTTTTAATGGGTTACCCCACATGAATACAAAAAAAAAGGGGTTTCAATATTGCCTTTTCATTCAAAAATTTAATTCTAGAGATGAAAAGAAGTATAATAAAAACTTTCAAACCAAAGCACAATTTTTCCTTCCCCAGAATGTGGACCCTGTGTCGAGGCCTTTATTTTTATATTTATTTTTGAATAAGTAACGTGATGAAGAACTCGTACGGTGTTTTTGATCTAAATTAACCCAAAATGTTTTGTTTGGTGATATTAATCAGATTTCAATATCCTTGGGGGTTTTTTTGTGTTTTTTTTAAGTAGTTCTTAAGAGAAAAAGATGTAAGATAAATCTAAGCAAAGACTGATTCTTTGATTTAAAAAAAAAAAAAAACCCACAGCAACACTTTTTCATACAGGTATAGACAGCTTTGAATTTTGATGGATAGCCGTACAGTAAGCCCATGCTACCTTAGTTCACGGTGACATTTTGACCTAAATATGGAGAGAAATTAACCGAGTTTCAATATGGTCACTTCTGAAGAAAAATAAATGTATACTTATAGATGATAAGAATTTAAAATAAATAAAATAACAAGTAATCGTAGGAAAAAGTCACACGAATTTACTCGCATTGTACAGAGTTGAAGCGATCAAATGGATTTCCTAAAACTGTCGATTTACGATAATATCATGCTGGTGAAGAACAAAAGTTACATTGTGAATTAAAATGATTAACCTTCTTAACATTATTAGTAATAATACATAATCATTTACTAAAGATAAATTAAACGCACTGCTTTAGGAAATACAGATTTAAGAAAATGTAAGTTCCGAATGAGGATTTCAGCTTCCAGCAGTATGAAAGCTGTAAATCGATTTGTCAATCCAAACAGAACATGCCTTCATGTGGGTGCCTGCCAGATCTATTTATTAATAAGTTGATCTCAGTATTAATAAAACTGGACAAAAGTTTCTCATTCAAAAATCTCAGAGCTATTAAAACCATATTCAGGTTCATTTTATGAGTATATATTTATGTGACAATGTTGTATGGCATAGTAAGGTAAAATAATGTTGCCAATCAATAAAAATAGCCACTTTTGACAATTTCGAAGAGTAAGGAAGCACTTACGTAACTTTTAATACAATACAATAAAATTACGTAGCTTTTAATACAATGCTATAAAATTACGTAGCTTTTAATACAATATAACAAAATTACGCATGAATGAATAGAAGAGAGTATTAATTTATTGTACATAACGTAGGTATTTCAGCGAAGTCGTCATAGACTCCAAACTGGATCTTATTAGTGATTATGGTTGACACTGTATTATTACGGAACCCGCTGGAGAATAAGTTTTACTTATACACATTCATTTCAAATGGGATGTGGATCCATGGATAGTAACGATACCATCCAAGGATATACATATGTTAATTTGAAAGGGATGTATGCATATAATATTCGTGTATATATCGTTATTTTTATCAAGAAGAAATGATCGAATCATCGAAAGAATTGTATCATTGCCAAGCATTTGGTTTCAAAATCATTCCTTTTCTAAAGATCAAAAGATGTGAAACAAAACGAAGTCTTCAAACCGTACGAACAGTTCACGTGAATTCACTCCAATTATAAAGACTTTCACATATCAAAGGGAGTTTCTAACACATGTAATTTGCAAGCGACACACACACACACACACACACACACACACACACACACACACACACACACACACACACACACTAGCGCGCGCGTGTATGGAATAGAATATTTTGAGGTTTGTTATTTGCAGCATGAAAGAAATCCATTAACAACGCAGAGACAGATTAATTAATTTGGTTTGATTATTTATCTCACAGCGTCATAAATAAATCTGTGTAGTTTCACGGGTATGTTTTTGAAGCCAGAGCCAGAAAGAGCAATGAAAATACTTGTTCTATCATCCAAAGTCATATAATTAAACCATGTTAGTAAACGAGCAAATTCCTTAAAGAAGGAGTAGATATAAATCAAGTAAGAGTTATTCTGTTATAAAGAGCATGAATGCAAGACCGAAAATTTTCAAGCTTTTATATATATATATATATATATATATATATATAGAGAGAGAGAGAGAGAGAGAGAGAGAGAGAGAGAGAGAGAGCATAAGAAAATAGTCCTATACTACTACTACAACTACTACTACTACTAATAATAATAATAATAATAATAATAACGACGATTTTATTTTTCTGAGGGTTAAACATTTGATTTTTAATCAAGCAATCAATTTTAAATGTAGACCTTAATAATAAAATATGAAACCTATAAATGCAACGTATATTTACAAATATAACTCTGCTGACTACAATGTCTGGCACACTAACATGCAATAATGAAGTACACATACACAGATACATACACACATTAAAACATGCATGTAGGCTTGGGAGATGTGGGATTGTCTGTGTTAACCAAGTGATGTATCTCACTCTCTTTGTGCTATGATGTAATCAGAAAGAAGACAATTTGTGGAGTTCTTAAATGACTAGCGTGTTGGGGTTTGTGTAATATCAGTGGCGGTGATATTCCACAACACTGCTACAGAATATGTAAAAGATGTTTTGTACAGAGTCGTTTGGAATTTAGGCAAACGAAGATTAGAGTACGAAATAGAACTCCGACAGAGTGAATGGATATTGGAAGATCGTTGATTTATTGTGTAGCCATGTTATGAAACTATTTATCTATCAAAGTAGCTTTAAAGGCCTTTAATTATTGAAGGTAACCACTGTAAATTAAAAAATAAATGAGAAGATGGATGGTCTTTTCTTGTAATAATTCTTAGAGTTGAATTAGCTGATTGAGATTAGCAGTATTGTTGTATTCATAATCAAGCAAAGGAAATATGTATCTATTATACAACTTTTAAAGCGTTTATATTCTGGCAAAACGATGACAGGTTGTTCAATAATGGTATCCTGGAGGGTACTACATAACTCACGCGCTCAATCCGATTTAGCACTGTAAATGCCTGTAAATAATCAAACATAAAAGTTTGTTGATTTTCTATATTATTTAATAAAGTTAGCAAATATATTGATATATTTTTATTCTTCAATTCTTTGCATTCAATCCATTAACACACCTCTTCTTTCCTGTGATACTGCCCAGATCATGAGGCCGAGTAAGTTTCCTTAATTTGCAAATAATGATTTCAGGCGAAAACGACAAATGAACTAAAATACCAAAATTCTACCGTTATCATACATGGCATCGTTTGGGTATGAAACTCCAAAGTATCGCAAATCTACGGGATCTAGCTCGAAATCGGTTAAATCTTAGTACAAAGAGCTTAGACAGATACTAAAGACATTAGGAGACACAAAAATAAGACAGAAAATATGTATGTATGTACGTATGTGTGTGTTTCAGTGCCGGTTTAAACCCTGTGGAGGCCCCTAGGCAGTCGAAATCTCGGGGCCACTCTCGCAGATTATCTCCTTATACTTTCAAGATCAAATCAATTCAATATTATTTTGATCCGTTGTCGCGGGGCCCCTAAAAGGTGTGGGGGCCCATAGGCCGGTGCCTACTCTGCCTATTTGGTAAACCGGCACTGTATGTATGTATGTATGTATGTATGTATGTATGTATGTATGTATGTATGTATGTAAATTTGACGGTGGGGGCTATTTACTTACTCACCAAAAACCTGTTCTCCGCGTGTAACGTGAATAAGGGCTATAATCCAGATGATCATGGCGTGAAATGAGTCTAGCATGTACATGTTAGATTCCCACAACCTGTAAGAATAGATTTCAATTACAAAATGTCTGGAAATCCAAAACTAAACAGCATTACTTTAATCAGGAAAAACTTCGTACAAAATGCATCACTTAGAACACTTAAATGTAATGATCGATTTCTGGAGGTATGTCACTTTCTGTTTAAGTGCTTATTTATGTACCGTAAAATCACACACACACACACACACACACACACACACACACACACATATATATATATATAGGAATATATATATATATATATATATATATATATATATATATATATATATATATATATATATATATATATATATATGATTCTTTTCTTCATAAAGTTGTGACATACATAATACATACCAAAATCTTTTAAAGTCTTTATGCTTACTAACAGAAAAGATATTCACGATTGAATTCAAAGGAACATGAAACACTTATTTATGCATAAAAAGTGCAGTTCATGCACTTTGAATAATGAATGTGCATCAAGCAGTTGGCGCGTTCTGGATATAAATCTTTTCATGTCATCCATCATTATGAACAATAAACAGACTTTCACTACCTGGCGTACGGTTTGGTCAAGTTTACGGCACAATAACACAAGTAGATTCTTTTGTGCCGAGGCAATTGGAAGTGTCTTTCTCAAAGAAACACCACCATAGCCGACCCGAGCTGATCCAATGGTAGGATTCGATACCGCACCCTTTCCGTCGCGAATCGGGCACGCTTTGCACCGATCTACCGCGGCTCCCGGAACGGTAAGCGGGAAAACAAAATATTTTATTTTGCTTGTACAACGTGATTAGTTGCAGCAATTTACAACACGTTCTCTAAGCTGTCCACGTGGAGACCTCGTGGCCATTAGGATGGAGGAAAACTGGAGAAACCGAAAAATTTCCAACCTTGGAAGAAAGATGTCTCACCCTTGCATATGCCAACATCGAGGCTATAACTCTGGACCGCAGAGGTACTGAGCAAATGCTTCACTACTGTGTTAACCAGTGACAATGTATTTATATATGCATGTAGTATGTACGTGGCTAGCTGGTTAGTTCGGCAGGTACATGTGTATTAGATTTTGAGACATAAAGGTTATAGTATATTTGCCGCTTCTTGCGGCCCCTTTTAGAGTACAACTGTTATTGCTGCCCAACAGAAATAGATTCATATATATATATATATATATATATATATATATATATATATATATATATATATATATATTATATATATATTCTCTCTCTCTCTCTCTCTCTCTCTCTCTTTAATACATCATTCTAGCTCTAATATTATTTTGTGTGTCTCAAATTGTCCTTACATTTATTGCATAGTAAAACGCTTATCTAAGTCATCTTGTTACATATTTATTTTTATAATACTGTAAATAAGGTAGTCAACTTTTGACCAATCCCATATTCTTCAAGTATTAGCATGAAAAACATATTCAAAACAAGAAAAGCTAACTGAACAGTAAAAAACAAGAAAAAAAGTATTTGAAAGGCAAATTAACCAAGCAGTCTGAACAATACGGCTATGCTCAGCCACTAACACTTATGTAAGAATTCATTTCCCAATCACGTTCTTGACATTCAATTATTCTGGAAATAAACTTGATTAATTCTTTCATATTTATTTGCACATCGTCTGAATTTTTAAGGTCATGGTTGATATTTGACTTTTGAAATCATCACATATCAAACCTATGTATGTGCCAATATATTAACTGTTTACAGCTACGACGTTGCTATGAACAGTGTATATCAAGATTTCAACACCATGAAACAAACTGAAAAAGATTTAATACTTACTTTAACTGGGAATTACATTTATGAATCAGTCTGATTTTAGTTGATTTAAATTATGGATAATTTAATAAAATTTAATTTAACTGCTCAAATTAAATGAATTAAATTTATTTAATTCATAAAGCTAAAGATTTTTCCTTTTTAGCAGTATCTGTTTTTCTGTCTGCTACCATAATCCTCGAGAAGAAATATTGCATTGAGTTGTCATACAGTGTGGTTGTGGGCTAGAAGGGTGTAGGCTAGGTTAGACTTCCTCAGGTCAGATATGTCCCCTTCT